>OX376697.1:37184934-37482297 GCA_947389925.1 Coelopa pilipes | reverse complement strand
CGCCTCCTCCGCCGCCTCACATGTTCCTGTCGTTCGGTGCGCATACGACAAGTGGCGGCGGAGGGGGAGCGGCAGGAGTTGGGAAGAAGCGGCTGCCCCGCCGCAGTGGCCTCATTAATCACGGTTTCAAAGGAACTCCTCGCGGCTCCGCTGCCTGATTGAGACATTGAAAACCGCAGCCAATCGGCGGCGTCTTATCGGGAAGCGAGGCCTGCGGATGCCGGGCTGGTGGATGTCGTACGCAGGCACTCGGTCTAAAAATAGTCTCCGAGCCATCGGCTATTTTTAGCGCAGCCTCCTCCCCCTCCTCACCCTCTTGTTCGCCGCCAGGCCGCGATTGCGACTCTTCTGCCCTCGCCTAGGATCAGGTATCGATCATTCCTCTGGAGCTGCTTTTGCAATTGCCTCCGGCTCCGGCTCCAAATCCGACTCCGACTCCGACGTGGGGTCTGCTCCAGATCCGCGGGCGAATTTATTCCTTTTGCCGGTCAATAAATATGCGACGATTTGTTGTTAATGTCCAAGTCTTGCGCCTTGCTGTTGTCGTTGTCGTTGTCGTTGTTCTTGCTGTCGGTGTTAATGTTGTTCTTGTTGGTCTCGTTCTCGATGCTGTCGTTGTTCTTGTTGGTGTTGTGTTGTTGCTGATATTTGCGGTTATGGCTGGAAATTCGCAAATGGAATTCGAATTTCGAAAATGACCTCGCATGGGCCGCAGCCGCCGTTTGTAATCGGCGTCGTAATTGGTTTCGTCTCTCTCTCTCTCGACGCAGTTGGTTTTGTGGTTGCAGTGGTTGTTGTTGTTCTCCTTGTTGTTATTGCTGTTGTTGTTGTCGCCGCCTCCGAAGTTGCTGCTGTCGCTCTTGTCCACAGATGTCATTAAAAATCATCAACATTTCCGATTATTGGCTTCGCGAGCGGGGGCGGCGGCCGCGGGTCCCCCGGGACTCCTTCGGCGAAGGCGACTCGGGCTTCGTCTCATTTCGGCCCGAGTTCAACGACGAGGCCATCAGTCCGTCCGTCCGGCCGCCATCTGTCGTCGGGTGGCCGCCGCTGTACGTGACAAACACTCAGCAGCCGGGTCCTGGGCCGCTGGCGTGCGAGGGGCGAAGAACCGCGGCTTCGAGGGACGAGCTCGAGGCGTGATGAGAGCGACTTTCGGTCGTCGGACGCTGGAGGACACGTCGTCGTCCCGGCGGCCTGGGGCCCGCACACAACTCTCCCTCGGTGACGAGGGCTTGACGCCGGTACTCGGTACCCGGATCCCCGGGCGCACTCGCCGCCAGAGACGCCCCGACCGCGCTGCAACGGCGCAGGCCTGGCACGACGACCGCCTTTCACGACGATCGGATCTCGCCACGGGCTGCTCCCCAATCGAACCGAAGACCCAACGAAGCCGACTTTCCACGGCCCAACGAGCCGCCGGACGGACGGACGGACGGACGGACGGCGCAAGTCATGGGAAAAGCCTGTCAAGAGCACTGGGATCAAAGCGATCGGGCCATCGACGGGCGAGCGATTGCGATCGCTGAATGGCGACCTGATGAGGGCACTGAGTGCAGCGGGACCCGACGGACCGAGCGACCGTCGGATCGCGTTTCGCCGACGTCGAGGGCCCGGAACCGAACCGGGCGACGACGGCGGCGGGCGGCGGGCGGCGAGTGCTCACGACCGATCGCGGCGCACGAGCCAATCAATTGCCATTAAATCACTTCGACGCAAACGGCACCTTGATGGAGGCTGCGACTGGTTGGAAATATCAATCAAATGAAAATATTGAACCGATTGATCCGTCGCTTTAATGCAAATGCTGATGGATATATCGCTTCCATGCAAATATCGACCTGTTGGAGGAATCGCTTTAATGCAAATTAATCACGGCAATTGCGGCGAGACCTTATCAATCGGCGATCGGGTCCGCGGAGCCGACGGTGAGCCGACAGCCGCCCGTCCGGCTTCGGATTAATTGGCCACGGGTCCATTATGTCGACCGGCCGGCCGATGGACGTGTGCAGATAATCATAATTACGTGCACTCGGCCTGAGCAAACACTGGCATTTGGCCGCTTGCCGCGCGACACCTCGGCGCACGTGGGGGGCGGGCACCAGCACCCGACCCGCCCCTGCCGCGCCCCTCGTCCCGTGGTCGGCTGCAGCGCGTCCAGCGATCGTTGACAGCCGCGGCCCGGGCGGGGTCGGGTCGTGACGCGGATTTGCTCGGCCGAGCCGGTGGTCGCCAGGCGGAGCCAGAGAGCGCAGGGAGGCCGAGTTGGTCGCGGTTGGTGAATCGAGCGAAGAAGGCGGGCGGAGCTGGCGCCAAGGCAGGGGCGGGAGGGGCCGGTCGATCGGCATTAATTGGATCGGTTTGCGACAGCCAAAAAGAGAAGAAACGAGGGAAAAATTGGAAAAACCGCGGCCGCTTACGAGACCTCCCGCGGACGCCGCTGGCGAGAGGGCAACGAAATTCGTCCGGCCCCCGCACTGGGCCCAGCTCGACCAGTTTGCACGAGGTTTGCGCGATGTCACGTGCCCGACGTAACCCAGGGCTGAGGGCAATGAATGAGCTCAGTCAGGACAGCAGCGGGTAATCGGCTCCTCGGTTATCTGGGCGGCAGCATCTGGATGTGCTGGGCATGGAAAGGGCAATAGTGCAGCAATAGCGCCAAGCCAGAGAACGACAAGATGCAAGGGAGAGTAAGGCGAACAATAACAACCAGAAAACAAAACAGCGAAGAAAAGCTACAACAACATCAAGATAATAACAACAACAGCAACTGCCAGATGAAAAATTAATTCCGATTCTCAGCAGTCGACGGAGCTGCGAGCGAGAAATTGAAAAATGATACGAAAGCCAACCTGACCGCGTAAGAACAACAACGACAACAGCAGCAACAACCACAATAACCACGATGCGGAATTAATTAAGAGCCTTCAGCCACAACGACAACAAGGAAATATATTTCATGAAATATGATTTCTGCATATTTTCGGTAAACGTATTTGTTTGGCTTGTTTATTTTTCCATTATTGATTTCGTCGCTCCGAGGGGCGAAATTTTGTCACTGCCCATCGACAACGCCGCCGGTGGCAGTCCTCGGAATTCCTCGCTGTGATCCGGCAACTCTGATGCAGTTTCCCCCGATGCCGCTCCCTCCACGCAGACGCCGGCCGGCCGGACCGGCTCCGGCTCCTTCGGGGTGGGTCTCTCGGGCTCCCTCGGTCGGGGCCGCCACTTTGGGCCCTTCACCACTCGCTTATGACGCTTTAGAGTGTCGTAAGCCCGAAGCCCGGGACCCTCGACGCGTTGCCGAGGGCGAGGGCGATGACGATGGCCTCGGGGACGACGATGGGAGGCGACAAGTCCGAGACAGACGGCGGCCATCGCCTCGGGGAATCCAGAGTAAATCACGCCGAAGAGGATTCGTTGGAGAGCCCTTGGAGCCGTCAAGTGTGAGAAGGGGCGACGACCAGCTTCGGTCGTCGGTCGGTCCTCAAGTCGTTTCAAGTTTCACACACTTCAGCCGGGGGCTTCCATTCGAATGGAGCCGTAAAAGCCACAAGAGCTCGTCGTCGCTTCCGCTCCTCCCAAGTGGCCCGGACCACGGTCGGCTCCCGCAGCGCCTCGCAAGCCGACTAATTCCGGCCGCATCCGTTCTGCAGATTTTAATGAAAGCGCAAAACTACCACAACAACAACAATCGCACTCAGTGGTCGTCCCCATCGTCATTAGCAACATCATCACCATCAGCAGCTCATCCTCGTCCTCGTAATTTTCAGGATCCTCAACTTCATCGTCCTCATCATCCTCGCCATCCTCTCCCTCCTCCTCGTCCACTTCATCCTCCTCGTCCTCTTCACAAAGCTCATCATCCTCAGCATTCATTCTTCATTCCATTCATTTTGTTCATTCCCATCTTCATCAACGTCGACGTCGCTCGCGGTGCTCGACTGAGTGCGGTTTCATTTCGGAATTTTCCCCAGATGGAGGCGACGCGCTTCCGCCGGAACCTCCTCGGAATTTCCGTCCATTCAGAGCCAGGTGCGAGGCTGCGGCTCTGGGAGGTGCGGAATCGCGGTCGGCTTCAGATTGGGCTTGGATTCGGGTCAGGCCGGAATCGGGTGGAGAGTGGAGGGTGGCGGGTGCCGAGTGGCGAGAGGCGAGAGGGGGCGCCCGAGCCCACTCCGAAGATAAGGCAATGCATAATTTAAAGTGAAACATTCTCCACTCAGAGACGCTGACCTTCCGACGTGTGGCAACGCCGAACGGAACGCATTAGTGCGATCGGCGCGGAGCCGAGGCATCGAGAACGAGACACCGAAAGTCAATTAAACGCGAGTTGTTGGCAAGTGCAACAACAACAGCAACAACACCAAGCGCCAGATGCTGCATTGAGTTGGCAACGCGAGAATAACAGGAAAAGCCGTTTTGGCGGCCGCCGAGGGGGCGGAAAAGACAACTTGAAAGTGAAAAACATGGGAAGTTCAATAGAATTTATTGAGAAACCGCAGACACCGATGCCTGGCCAGATTGACGAATAGACGGACGAATCGATGGATGGATGGATGGATGGATGGATGGGGGGGGGGGGGGGATGGGGAGTTTGGCTGCGGCAGAGCAAGAAGCAGAAAAGCGACCGGGCGGGCAAATGCGGCAATTAAATTAAAAGCATCCCCCAGAAAACAAGCCTCAAGCACCGCGTCCATCTGCAGCCAACGAACCCACACACTCACACCCACACACATGGGGAACACACACACACACACACACACAAACACACGCATACCCAGAGATATGTAGAACGGGCAGATGCAGCTCTTGGCAGCCGATATCGATCTGACTCATCGGCGCGTATTCAAGTTGTTTTCCGACCGGCCGGCCGACGGACGGAGCCCCTCGTCCACCCCTCCACGCCGGGGCCACTCGAGCGCCTCGGGTCGCGATCGCCGACTGCCATCCGTCTGCCTCTCAAGTGGCCCGGGGCGGGAGGAGGGTCGCGGGAGGGGCGCCAGGTGGACCTTTGGGACCGGCGGGCAATGCAGGAAGAGGAAACCTCGATCGGGCGGTGCTCGAGGGGGTCCCGGGAGGAAACCGGGCTCCGAATCGCAGACAGGAACGATCGAGAGAAAGATTCTCCAACCGTCCACCCGATCTGACAGAGATTCTGTGTCGTTGGACAAGCGGGAACGGGAAAACGTTGAGAAATAAGTCAAGAACTTCATGATAAATTCGTAGAATATGGCAAAATACCGCGGAGTCTAGGGTAAGATATCATTTGAAGAAAACATGCATCCCCACTTTGTATGGAGACCCGGAGTCAGGAGCAGCTCCGAGTGCGTTTGATGGAGCGAAAATTCCCTAAATCGGAGTTTGAAACTCGTCGAAATTGTGACGGTTGCCTCGACAGCCGAGCGGGAAGGCGAAAGGGAGAGGCAAAATGGGGGGAAAGGGAAAATTTCGCAATTCGCCGGACGGTTTCGCTCAGTGTGGAGCGCGACGGAGCGGCGGAGTCGCGCAAACGTTTCGAGTGATAAACAAATTAGGAGCTAAAATACTAAAACGACAAACCATTAAAACAACAAGAACAACAACAACAACCGCCAGCAGCAGCAGCGGCATCTGAAGGCATAAAACAGCAACCTATGTGGTTGTTGTTGCTGTTGTTGTTGTTATCGTTAGTGTCAGAAAAGATTAGTTTTTGTTTGGAAAAGTTGGCATTATTTATGTGTGCTGGCTGTTTGTGTTGTTGTTGTTGTCGTCGATTCTTGTTGTTGCTGCTGCTTTTCTACAACTGTCAACAGCAAATAACAACAACAAAAACAACAACAACAGCAACAACAACAAGAACAAAGCATTAAGAGCACATGACGTTAATTGCAAATGAAACATAGCTTTGTCGCTATCGTTGCTGTTGTGGTCGCTTTTCGCTGCTGCTGTTGTTGTTATATTTACTTATAGTTACAATGTTGTTGTAGTAGTAGTTATTTTGTTGTTGCTGTTGTAGATAGATATGCTGCAGTCTGTCTGTCTGTCTTTCTGTCTGTCTGTCTCTCGGCGACTCAAAGTCGACCGCAAATTTTTCGCAACCCGCCGGCGCTGTCGACAGGGTTGCCAAAGGCCCCGAGAGCCGCAAATCGAGTGATGGAAAGGAAAAACACAAAGTGATACGAGCAACAACAGCAACAACAACATCGGCAGCAGCAAATCGAGCACGGCGAACAGCCGACAATTGTTGCAGGCTCCGGCTCTGGCCAATTAGTTACCGATCGTTCCCAGGGCGCAGAAGCTGTCGGTGACGACGACGACGACTGCGTCGACCGATCAGCAGCAGCAGAGCTAACAACAACAACAACAACACGGCCGAAACAACCAAAACGAACGACTCGGCGATTCCTACGTCCACGACAACCTCACGAATAGGTCGAATTAAAATAGAAGACCATCGTTAGGGAATAAAAATAAATTGATAGACAAAACCAAAATAGCAACAACAACAACAACAACAACAATAATATACCGAGCCCCTTTCCCCGCCCCACCTCACGACGCTCCCACCCCGCGCTGCTGCAGTTTCTGTGCTCGCGGCTGCCGTTGCTGTTGTTGCCGTTGCCCTCTTTTGTTGTCCCGGACGCAGCGGGCACTGGGGCAGCCGGTGGATTCGCTGACATTCTCAACCCCCCTCGCCCCCTTCCCCCCACCCGTCCCCTACTACGGCCAAACAATGAACTCGGAGGCGCTAAAGTGTCTCTAATTGCGTCGACGGCTGATCATCGTTCTTGCTGCTGCTGCTGTTGTCTTTCGTGTCGTGTGAACACGCGTGGCAACAGGTCGCCGTCGCCGTCGCCGTCGTCGGTTGTTGACTGTGGCACGTTGTTGCTGTTGTTGTTGTTGTTGTCGTTCAACAGATTTTTTCTCATGTCGCACTTGTCGGGCGCGCGACCCCCAGCGGCGAGAGTGCGACGGCGACGGCGGTGCCGATGGAAGTGCAAAAGAGACGTCTGAGCGGGTCGACAGAGGTCGTGGGGACGGAGGGACGGAGGGAGGGGCGGAGGGCCAGGGGCGGAGGGGTGGCGTGGTCGCGATGTCGCGGTGTTGGTGTCGAGATGAATTTGGAGCGATCGCATCGCGATTTTCACTCCGGTGCCGGGGCTTCGGAGAAATTCGTTATCGCTCGGCTAAAGGTCGCTGGTTGTTGTAGTTCGTGTTGTTGTTGTTGTTGTGCTGTGTTTATTGTGCTGGCGCGGTTCAGCCGTTGTTGTTGTATTCGACTGTTGGAACCGCAGAAGGAGATTCCAGATTAAAGTAACAATTCAGAATTATTTAAAAACAACAAATTTGCGGAGACATTCACGAAAAACAAACGAGTAAAACAAATAAAGTAATTCTATGAAAGTCAGCTGATAAATTGCATTGAACTGCGGGCCTTTCGAAAACAATTTCGCAAAATCCCCGCCACTGGGGATTCTCTCGGTTCGGAAACTGCTCCGAACGCCTCGCATTCGAATTCCTGGAGTCAACTCGCTATCTCTCTCTCTCTCTACCTCCCTCCCTCTCTCCGCATGCGGGCCCCCGATAGTTCAATAATTCAGTAATTCATTTGGCCCTACTCGATCTCGGCGTCGTGTCACACGAGCAAGGGCGAGCAGAAGCAGAAGAAGAAGGCTTGGAAACAGCAGTAACACTAGCAAAAACAACAACAACAACCACAGTGACAATTTTGGACGGAGATGATTCACGAAATTGACATTTAATTAAATCGTCTCACGTCGCCAGGCGTCGGTCTGGATTTCGACACTTTACTAAATCACTGGCCGTTGTTGTTGTTGCCGCGGTGCTGATGACGGGGTGGGGAGGTGGGGAGATGGGGGGGAGAGTGTGTGCGAGAGAGAGAGCGGGAGATCGACGCAGTGCAATGCAATAAATTTCGATTTTAAGTCGCAGGGATTCGGACGTCGCCAAAGCCACACACGTCAGGGCGGGGCCCTCGAAGGCGCGAGCTCTGCTCGTCCCTGATTGAGAGCGAGAGCGAGGTGCGGCGGGGAGGCGGGCAGGTGGGGGAGTTGGGGAGTGGATGCCCCAAAGGCAGCCCACAACAACAACCGAGATCGGCAGCAGCACCAGGCGGTCTGAGCACCAGAGCAGTCTGAAGCAACTGGTGAAGAAAGCAGATAAATTTCAATAAGACTCGATCCAAGAGAGAGCGAAGCCGGGAGGCACCCGGGCGACGTCGCCAACGGCAGATGCTCATGACGGCAGTGATTGGGGGAACGGGTCGGGGCGCCCTCCAATTAATTGTCCAATGCGACTTCCCGGGACTCCTCGCGCGTGTCTCTCGTGATTCTCTTTATTGGCCTCACAAGCAGCTGTGGGTGTGTCGGGTGTGCCAGGGTATTGGTGCGGGTGTGTGTGTGTGTATGTGTGTGTGTGTGTGTGTGTGTGTGTCGGGACTCATTCTGTATGATTGACGATGGATTCCGGCTGATTTATCGCCCCGCTCTCGAACGCTTTTCTCAATGAAAAGTCGAGCAATAATAAATACGAAATTGGATTACGTCGAGCGCAGGCGGGGGCCAGCGAGGACCCCGGGCCAGGGCGGCAAGTGGGTCAGCACTGAGGGGGCGGGCGCGAGGGCGGCGGAACCTCGAGGAACCCCCAGTCGCCAAGGGAGAGCTTCCCGCTCTGCTTGGTTATTTCCGTCCTCGTCTGCCGCTCTTATTTATTTCTTCTGCTCAACAGTGGATTTCCGCGTCAATTCTTTCCGAGAACTCAAAACAACCCAGGTCCAGCCCTCGTGGGCGGCCGTCCCGAGTCATCCTGGCGAAAAACGAAATTGAATTGCGAACGGTTCGCAGCAGAATTTTCATTAATTTGCTCGTAACTTATCTCGGCTATCGGGGCCAGAGTCACCACCAGCCGTTGAAGAGTATTTTTGGCCGACCGAAGACAATCGCCATGATTCCTTTCACGGTTGCCTGCCCGAGGAGCCACCGGGAGCCGGGAGTCGGGAGCCGAATCAGGTCCTCGACCCCGACTTGTGGCAGTCGCTCGGTCGCAACACCTGCGGCCCGGGCTGGCACGAGTCGACCGACCGAACCGTAGGGCCCCGATGCCACGCCCTCAATTAGCCGGCCCGTAGGTAATGCAGCTCAGCAACATGCAATTATTAATTTCTCATCGGAGATCGACTGCAGGACGTTCGGCTTCACGGCTTCACCCACGGCCTCGCTGGGGGGCTGAGGACAACAGGCAGCCTCCTGCCTGTGGACATGACAGCAGCAGGAGCCCTGAAGCGTTTCAGCTCCAAGCGTTTCCTCGAAGGGTGGGGTCAGAGATGATGAGAACCTCTTCCGGGTCGATGAGTCGTTGGATGGATGTCGAGATGATTGTCCAGGGCAGACACCAAACGCCTTCGAAGCCACTCGACCCTACACTGGTGCAGCTCCTCGATTTCTCTCGGCCGTCGTGAGACTTCATGGAACGATGGTCCCCAATGGGGGGTGGGGGAAGGCTCGGAGACCAATTCGCTTCGACCGCAGGCGCTGGTCTTCCTACTAAGTTGTTGTCGTCGTTTCTCCTCCTGTCGGTCTGGCTCTGTCCTGCCGACGGTTGTTTATGTGGCCGACGTGGGCTTCGTCGTCGGTGCGGTTGTGGTTGTGGTTGTTTCCATTCTCGTTGTTATTCGCAGTCGTCCATCGAGGTCGCCATCGGAAAACACCAACTGCCAACTGTATTAAATTCCTTCCATTCCTCTTCTCCTTGCAGACAGACGCAACCGCCTTCGCCACCGCAGCCGCAACCGCAGCCGCCGCCGCGGTCCGCCCGAGGTCCAGCACGATGCAGATCAGCCGGTGTCTGGGCGCGTTGGCGCTGGCCCTGTTCGCCCTGCTCACGCTCCACAGCAGCCCGGCGTCCGCGTGCTCCTGCATGCCCGAGCACCCACAGACGCACTTCTGCCGCGACGACTACGGTGAGTGGGAGTTGTTGTTGCTCTTGGCCCCAGGGCGCCGAGTGAAAGCTGCCCGGGGACGAGGCGAGGGCCAGAGCCATCGAAGGAATCCCCGAGACGCCGCGATTGCAACGGAGTTGACGGACAGGGCGACACAGTCGGGAGGCGTCTCGGAGACGTGACCGCAGACATTGTAACTCTAGAGGAGGCCGCGACTCCTTCCCCTCGGGGACCACACACGCCGAGCGCTCTCCGTGGCGCTCTCGGAGTGGGCGTTGCCACTTCTCCGGTTCCTGCGGCGCGCGTCTCAACCCAATTACGCGGAATTGTTCGCTTTTATTGCACTTTGAGGCCATCGCCCGCCGCCGTCGCCCTCCTCTCCTTCAGGTCTGGGTCTCCTCTCCGTCTTGCTTTCCTGGCTCCGCCGCTCGCTTCGACTCGTGGCGTCTCCATCGCGGCTTCTTAATTATGTAACATCCATTATCTCGCTGCCCTACATCGTGGCCTTCCCCGACATCACTCACTCACTCACTCACTCTCCCCGCCCTCTCTTTCTATTGCTCTCTGTGCCACTCGTTGATTGCTTGTTTGTATGCCTTGCAGTTGTGATTCTCCGAGTGCTCAGGAAGTCGCATCGGCTGGTCGCGAATCGCGTCGCCTACAAGGTGGAGATTAAGAAGTCCTACAAGGTGAGTCGCGGGCGCCGTCTCTGGGCCAAGGCCGCTCCCACGAGCGGTCCGTGCTAACCGACGAATTCATGCCCTCCTCCTCCATTCCTTGTTCCCTCCGCAGATGAACCAGGAGGCCCACAAGATGCTCAAGCACGGCCGCCTCCTGACGGCCGACTCGGACTCGATGTGCGGCGCCAACCTGGAGGTCGGGAAGCTCTACGTGATCTCGGGCCGCGCGCCGCAGCTGAACGCCTGCAACTACATCAAGGAGTACCTCAAGATGAGCGTCATCGAGCGGCGCGGGTTCGCCGGCGCCTACCGCAAGGGCTGCAAGTGCAACGTGAGTCAAGCGTCAACGGGTCGACCTCGAGAATGACATGTGACAATGGGAATGTGAATGAGAAAATCCCTCTGTTCGTTCCAGGTGAAGATGTGCTTCGGGAACTCCTGCCTGGCGGAGCGCGAGTCGGCGACGGGCTGCAAGTGGTCGCCGTTCGCCAAGTGCGAGACCGACTTCAGCGCCTGCGTGCCGGCCCACTACCGCACGCCCGAGGGCGCCGTCGCCAAGTGCCACTGGCGGAGGACGCCGGCGTACAAGTCGTGCATGTCGGACCCGTGAACGCGCCCGGCCCTGTCGCCCTGTCGCCCCACGGACCACGCCGGGCCTTTATTTATTTATTTCGCAACTCAACCCACTTTTCGTTTGTTTCATTAGAGCTTTAATATATTTTAATGTTATTTCGTATTTATTATTAAACTGAACTAAACTGAAAGTCGCCGAGACTCGTGCGTGTTTGGTACTCACCAGGTCCCTCGGGTTGGGGAAGAAGGTCTGCTCGATCAGCGGGAAGGTGTCCTTGCCGAGGCGTCGCTGCAGCTGCAGCAGGTGCGCGAAGACCCACGGCTTATCCTGCGGCGAACGTTCGAACGTGAGACAGAGAGAGATAGGGGGAAGGTTTTAGGTCGCCACTCACCTGGAACTGGTAGATGGAGTGCAGCGAGTTGATGCTGGGCACGCCGCCGTACTTCAGGCCCAGGATCGTCGAGCGGAAGTCGCTGGAGCCGTCGCGCGGCGGCTGGCGAACGAGCACAAAGTCCGGCCGGAACGAGCGGGCCACCTGGCGACAAATACAACGGCGAATGAGAGTGAGGGAGGCACAAGATAGAGGGCGATAAAAGCCATCGATTAGGCCCGAGCCCTCTACGTAGGTCGGGAGGGGTCGGCGTCGGGAGGAGGCCAAATATTTTCTCGAACAAATTGTGCCCCCAGCTCGCTCGAGGGCGCTAATGGAGGGCTCGAGCGACTCGTCGAGTGTCTGCTCATTAGGCCTCGAGGACGTCTGAGCGACCTCCGGCCCCTGCTGTCGCCAAGGGCCGGCACTTGAAGGAGGTTTTCGCAGAACTTACCCTGGTCCCGCCGCGGTAGACGGCCATGGAGACGACGGGTCCGGTCTCGGCGCTGGAGGTGAGCGAAATGTCCTGCAATGGCATGAGAACAAGGAGAAATGCGTGAGTGCGGGGAGATGGCGCAATCGCCATCGTCGGCGGCTTCACCTACCCGGAACTCGGCCTGCTCCACGCGAATGTCGAAGTCGCCGTGCAGCCGCTTGCCGCGGAAATACTTGGACCAGTCCGTGTTCTGGTCGTCGAGCACCAGGAGCGTGAAGTACTTGTCCTTGTTGAAGGCCGGGGCTCGCGTGGCGCTCTGGACCGCGGCGCCTGCACGGCCAACGAGACGAGAAGGCGGGGACAGAGGGGAAAAGCGAGAAGTTAAATACAAATGAAAACATTGCCAGGTCCTTCCTTCGGTCGCTGGTCAATCGTCGCTCGGTCGCTCGGTCGGTCGGTCCGTCGGAGGGCCGGGGGATCGGATTACTTATTGATGCGACTGCTATTGGTTCCTCGCATTTGGCGGCCTCGTCGCGCTGAGGGCCGGGCCGCAGATCCGGCCGCGTCTGGGGCTCGGCAATTAAGCCGGTTCTCTCTGACGGAAATAATCCGGCCGACATCCGTCTAATGCCCAGCTGTCGGCCAAATATTGACGACCATCAATAATGGCTTTTTGTGCTCCCCACCCTCGGGCCCGGTTCTTGTGATTACGCCTAAGTCCAAGTGGACACCGAGTCCCATCCCCTGGCAACGACAGACAACACTTGAAGGTCATCGGCGTGGGGATTTTCCGGGCAAATCCCATCGAACCAGAACTGGAGACGTTCTATTCTTGAAGCACTAATTCGCGCTCGCTCGCCGGATCCCGGCAGTCGAGCGGAATCAAATCAAGTGGATCCCGGCCTCTCGTCTCCCGTCCGTCCTGGCCCAGTAGTCGGTCGGTCCGTCGGTCCGTCGGTCGGTCGGTCGGTCGGTCACTGGTTGGTGTCGTGAGAGAACGCTTCGAACGAACCCAGAATCGAGGCTCCTTGATCCCTGGCGGCTCCGGTCAGGCTCTGGACGCGCTGCAACAGGCTCTCCCGCGACTTGGCCGGGCTGGTCGGGGCGCTCACGCCGCGCGGCGGGCCGGCCGCGGGCGGGGGTCCGGCGGCCGCTTTGCCGCCCGCCCCGCCGAAGCTCAGCGACAGCTCGGGGGCGGCGCCCGCGGGCTGGGGCGGCACCGCGCCCGGGGCGGGGGGCGGCGGCATCGAGGGCGGGCCGCCGCTGCCGAGGCCACCCGGCGGCGGCTTCGTCGGCTGGTCCTGGATGGGCCGGGCCGCCGGCGGCAGGTCGTTGGGGTCGACATCGTCGGCCTCGGAGGACAGATCCCCCGAGCTGAATCTGCGTGTGGGGTGGGGGGGGGGTGGTGTTCGGTATTCGGCGGTGAGGAGGGGCGTATGTGTATGTTTATGGGGATGGGCGAGGATGTGTGTGTGTGTGTGTGTGTGTGTGTGTGTGTTTATCGATCGTATCGCCGTGGAGCGGACATGACGCGACTCAGTAGAACGAAGGAAGGCGCGCCGAAAGCAAGAAAAAGAATGGAGACCAAAGAAAGAGAACGAGAACGAGAAAGAAGAAAGAAAGAAAAATACGGAAAAGAAGAGAAAACATATGAAGGTTCGATTAGTGGGCGCTTTGGGGAGCTTTTAATGCTTTTACCTTCTCTTCAGGAAATTAACATTGGAAGTGAAGCTGGTTTTGAACGACGAGAAATTCAGGGTGCTGCTTTTGGGTTCCTGCAAATGCGCGCAGGCGTGGGAGAGACAGAGAAAGAGACACCAATTAGGGAGATAGCGATATCTCAACACAGCAATGCGCTCGATTCACTGTTCTCGATTCGACTCAGTTCGATTCGATTCAATTCGATGTAGTAATTCAATTTAATTCAAATAAAGTGAAGCAAATTAAGCGTGGCGTGCGTTGTGGTTTGAAGCAGAAAACAGAAAACGTTTCAGTAAACAAAACTCAGGTTGCTCAAAAGGTGCGGCGGTCGAAACAAAACAAAAGCATTGCATACTTCGAGGCACACAGCATGCTGGCCTCCGAAGCCACCCCCGTGCCCCCCAGTGCGCCGTGCTCTGGTGCCTCCTACGCAGCGGCGGCTTCGCACGACGGTACGTGTTGGATGGTCGTGAAGGAAACAGGTGGGAAAAGTTCTCCAGGGCGCGGCGGAGGCGCCCCAGGGCTTCGGCAGAAACGCAGAGGGTGCCGCGACCGATTTCTCTACTCATTTCAATTTAATCGAGAAAGCTGCGCGAAGTCACCGTCGAGGGTCCGTCGCGTCTTCCGGACTACGGCGGAAAGCAATTGATTAACTTGGCGTTCGGCGCCTCCGACATTTGCAGGCCAACTTCGAATGGAAATTCTCCAGTGAAAGATGGTAAAAATAATAAAAATTCTCTTCGCCTGCTCGCCCCCCGCGGAGGGCTGCAGGCTCGGGTTCATATGTTTTTTCGTTCTTTTCTTTCTTCTCGATTAGTATGATTTAATATATTTGTCGGTGGTAAATTGCATTCTTGATATGGATGACTAGTATGGAGACTATGAAAAATCTACGATTACTACGGAAAGAGTGAGAGAGAAGAGAGAGAGTGAGAGTGAGAGGGGGTGATAGTCGAGGCAGAGGGATGAAGTGGGCGAAGTGATACCTGTTTGATTGTTACCTGTTTGTCGCCTTCGCTGACCTAGGAGTTCTTCGGGAGAGACAAGAGTTACTGTAAATATATATAAAGCCGGCAGCCGACAAGGATTCGTGGATCGGGGCAACGAGAACCAGCTGGACAAACTTCGGGAGAAACGTCTGGAGATGGACCCGAACCGACAAGGCATGGAACGAACAACCACAGGCTGGGGCAGGGACGAGAACCGGGTACACGAAAAACGGGTGACAGTGTCGAGCGATACGAGGACGTTGGCAGGTGTCCTGGGGCCAGCACAAGCGATACATCAAGGCAGCGCCAAAGCCACCAAACACAACAGAGTCAGAAACAAAGGGAGCACTCACTGAGTCCCAATCACTGTCGCGGAGCTCGACATAACTATCAACGGCATTGACCCCCGATTCGCTGCCGACAGAGCATTCATCATCGTCGTTACCATCGCCTGCATCTGCGTCATGAGCCAGGTTCATCTTGGCCGTGGACTCGACGGCACAGTCGCCGGGGTCGGGGTCGTGGTCGGGGTCGTCCATGGTCCGGCCGGGACTCCCGCGGACTCAGGCGCAGCGAGACCAGGTGTCGGATGGAGCGCGGCTCCCCGCCTCGCCCCGCCTCGCGTTTCAGTGGAACGCGACGCACCACGAGGGCGGGATCGGGCGTAACGCGAGACGCTGCGAGTGCGCGAGCGTGAGCGAGGGCGATCGATCAGCGAGACCCGTCACCGCAGGTCAGAGGCCACCCGAGCGAGGCGGGGAGCATGGAAGAGGGGGCGGCGAGTGCGAGATGCGAGTGAGACGGAGACGGAGTGCAGGGATTGAACTCAATCTCTAACGAGGACCGGCCGCGACCTGGACGGGCTCCGTGCGCCGGGCCCGTGAGGGCTGACATGAAAAGCAAACAGAAATAACGACATTGACAAAACCAACAACAACAACAACATTGACAACTACAACAACAACGGTGAAGTCCTTACGCTACGATAAGAGCAATATGGACATCACCGACAGCGAATGTACAGGAGCAATCGAATAAAATATTAACATCGATGGCCAGCGAAGCAGGCGTTACTCAAGCGGTGGGCAGGGAGGGGCGGGAGGACGGGACTACGAGACCAGCTTCGCCTCCTCTCGACGCGAAGCCCGGGGTTTTAAACGTCGCAGCGGGCGCAGGGCGCAGTTGCTCGCATAAACTTCCAGGCAGCTCGGCTCAGCGGTTGGCAGTTGCGACGTCCAATTAACAGGGACCAGGGCGCGGCATCTGCACACGGCGGTGGCGAGGTGGGGGCGAAGTCGGTCCCATGGAGACGTCCACGACCTGCCTCCGACGATGGGCATGCGGGCACGGCTCAGGGCAGCTGCCTCTGGGTCTGTTCCTCGGAGATCTGCGAGGGGCGAGGGGACGACGTGCGAGGGGCGGGTGCCAGGGAGGCGGGTGGCGGGCGGCTGATGGCGGGACGAAGCCGGCAGTTATAAATACTTTGCTAATTTGCTACTTTAATTGAAATCGAAACAAACGGAAACTCTGTGCACAACGACCAAACGGAAACGGAAACGGAAAATGTGAAATAATCGAAAGAGAAACCAAGGCAGAGAATCGCTGGATCGAGCAGTCCTTGGCGCGGCCCAGGGCCGGGGCTCCGGGGCCGGGGCGAGACTTACCGGCGGCGGGGCGCAGATTCGCCCACACCCAGCAGTTGCGATTGCACTAATATTGACAACGGGACGCGAAGTCGCTGAACAGGCGGCGGCCGTTCAGAGCGGGCGGTCGGCGGCGGTTGGCGTCTCTCGATGGACAGGCGGCTGTGTGTGTGTGAGTGGAGGCGCCCCTGGGCTCACGGACGTCTGTGGGCGGCGGCGAGTCTGCAAGAGGAGAGATAGCAAAGGATGGACTGATTAGTGGCGGGCATTGGATGCATGGGGAGAGGGGTGGGTGGTTGGTCGACGGCCTCGTGTCGGTTGCGAAGAGCTTTTCCTGATCCGTGCAAACACGAGCACGGCATGGCACGGCAGGGGCCATGATTGAAAGGAGCCGGTGATGCGAACGAGGAACAGTAAGCAATTAACTTTGTCAGGGGCTCCAACGGCCACGTGGCGCCGCCCGGGCCTGGCGGGGTCTCGGAAGCCAAGCATGGGCTCCCGATCGTACTGTTGTGGAAGGAAAATAAATTCAAAAGGCTTTACAACGACGTCATCGAGTTCACTTTGGAGCTGCTCGACCCGGACGTTGCGGATTTTCAACTCGTCTTCGAAACCACTTCCCAAGGGCCCTGCTCAAGCTCACTGCGACCGATCGCCGGGGCGTATGAGCGACATGCGGCTCGCTCGCTCGCTCTGCCGACCTCCTGCTCCACAGCCAGCTCTGGAGCTCGTGGTGAGCTGGGGACTGGAGTCCGTTCGGCTGCCCCTTCGGACCTGCGACTTTCGGCGGATTCGGGAGTGGATTTGGAGGATTTGCTCCTGCACGACGGCCCCGTGGTCGGTGGATCGCGGCGACCTCCCGAGCCGACCTTGGGTCGATGCTCGCTTAAACTTGACCGACCGGCCGGCCGATCGACCGACCGACCGCCTGGAGTGCGTGCCTCGAAGTGCGCCGCGTGCCCGGCGATGGCTGGGTGTGTGTGTGCGCGCGTGTTCGTGTGTGAGTGGGCAAATTACAGCGTTCGACCCGCAGCCGCTGGCGGTCGCGGAGTCCGGCCTTGCATGTGGCGCTCGAAACTGGGACACGGCGTTTCCCAGGAAATTCGACCCGAGCGCCACCAGCACCAGCAGCAGCGGCACACCATCGACATCAGCGGTAGCAACAACGCCACGGAGAACAGGCCAAGCGAACAGCAACAGAAATATCAACAACAGAAAGAACCACGCAGCAGTCGGCAGTCGCAAAGTCAACAGAAGTGAAATTGAACAAGCCCAGAGAGAAGTTAGAACGCGACCGGGCGTTAATTGAATAACGAGGGCTCTTAACGGACGACCTCAAGTGGTCGATGCCGTGCAAAATGGCGACCATTTTGTGCCCAACACACTCACACACACACACACACACCAGCGCTCGCACACTTAAAGGGAGCAGGACATGGAGGAAGAACAGCGAATTAATTGATAACTGAAATTCAGCGGCACGGACGGGGGACGGGCGAGCCACTGGAGAGGGGGAGGGGAGCATGGACTCGGGTGACAGGACGACGATGGCAGAGGACGGGGCCTGGGTAAACAAGTCCGGGAATTTTTCCCTCGGGAACACGCGGAAGCCGTTTGAAGGCGAGGCGACGACTGCGACGACCGCGACGACGTCCCGGCCGCTCACTCGGCGACAAGAAAATCCAGCGGAAGTCGCAGCTTGGCGAGGATTTCCTGGTCGTCTCCTTGCGAGGAAATAAATAATTTCCTTCCTGTCCTCCGCGGAGGGCTCGGCGAGGACGACGGCGACGATGGCGGGTTCCTCGAGCGGACTCCGACATGCCGCGGCACGTCGGGGGAATTGAAAAGCCAAGAATCGACAAGCGGTGCCGATTTGCATGCGCCGCCCTGCCTCGTTTATCACTCGTTATTGATGCGTTTCCATCGCCTCGAGGGTCACTCATTGGCTCTTCCACTCGTACCTCGGCCACCCCGCCCAACCACCTGCGACTACATTTCCATTTCGTACTTGCGGCGTCCTCCCAATTCCACCGCTTCCACGCACGTACAGCCGGCTCCGGCTGCTTCTGACCTGCCTAAGCCGCCGCCGAGCACTGGGGAGCCACAAGACGGGGTCTGCCGAGATCCGACCAAAATGAATTTCGAGCGTGTCGGACCAACTTTTCGTGCGGATTTTCAAGTCCTGCAGATGAACTTGTTTCAGCCCAACCTCCCACCGCCCACCGTCCACCGCCCACAGCCCGACGAAGTTCTTTTCGTGAGTTTCGTGGATGCGTGTGCGGGGTCTCTGTGTGCTGTTCTCGTTGTTCCTGTCGTTCTTGTTATCCTTTTTCAAAATTCAGCTCGTGTTGCAGAAATTGAGTGATGTTTTTCATTATTCAATTCGAGACCTTTTTCTATGACCTGGCAGAAGTTCTTGTTCTCCGACGGTCGAGGGAGGCCCCTCCGCTCCTTCTGGGGGAGATGTTTGTATTATATATGAACTCCGATTCGCATTCGTGGTTGTCGCAGACTTCGCAGATCGATGGCGTCAAGGGCTCCCCGTGCCATTCTCAGAATTCCCTCTCGACTCGGAATCGGTTCCGGCGCCCTGGGTCCTCGAGGCCCGAGACTCGTCGTCAGCAGCAGTTCCGAGGAAAGAATCCTTATTGGAGTGCATCGGGAGCTGGGAACTTGAATCTGTAATGTTCTCGTTTTAATTCATTTTCCCCGTATTCCGTTCACGGTGATGCACCTCGAACTTCTCTGCCTCGACCTGGTGAGAGGGGCCGGCACCGGAAGAAAGCGCGTTTTCTCGGTGTTTGCCGGACCGGCCGGCCGAGGACAAAGAGGAACTGGGTCAGCGCCCCGGGTGACGAGTCCCTGGCAAGTAGCGAGGCGGGGGATGAACGTGCGTCCCTCTCAGACATCTCACCAAATGACCACGACTCTTTCGTCCCGTCTCGTCCCGTCCCATGGCTTCGTTTTGTCATTTGGAGATGAAAAATGAGAATCCCCCAGAAGTCGTGTCGCTGGAGGAGAATCGAGGCGAAGTGAAAACGGATGAAGTGTTTGGAACGGCAGCAGCGAGACCAGCCCGATGGCAGTGGGAGCGAGGAAAGAGTTTTTCTTTCGAAGAAGGAAATTACACGGAGGTCGGGCAGAGCTCCAGTGGCTGGCAGGGTCAGTGGGGCGATGGGAGGTGGGCGGGTTTTGGTCGAAGGCAGGGTCCAATGTAATACCTGAAGGTATGGATGGGGGCGGCGAAGCCGGGCCAACCCACTCGTTATTGGTGCGAATGGTGGACAATGCGAGGAGAAATTTCCAGGTATGAACTCAGTCGTCAAGGGCGAAAACAAATATCAGAGTATGAACAATCTCTGTTGTGTAATTTTTCGAAAATCAGAGAATGACGCGAGACCAAAAGTCAACAGCAGAGGTGACACTTCGTGCATTTCTCTCCTTCTCTCACTCTCTCTCTCTCTCTCTCTCTCTCTCTCTCTCTTACTCTCTCTTTCGCATTTACTCATCGTGTTCCCTCGCAGTTTTCTCTCCCGGATTCGAGCTCTGAAATCGTTCAACAAATGTCAGGAGTCAAATTCTACGTGCCCAGACACATTAACACAAACACACAGGAACCCACACGCACATGAAACCCCCACACCCACACACACACTCACACTCACACTCACATGGCACGTCATGTTCAATGCTGGCGGTGATTTTTAGTCATTTCCGTCTTTGGTTGCTTTTTCTTTGCATGTAGCAGTTTTCGCTTCTCCTCTGTTCGGGGGTTTCAACTGCTGTTGTTGTTGCTGCTTTTATAGCAGGGTCGTTATTTGTTGTTGTTGTTTCGGTCGGTGGTCTTTTGTCAGTCTTGTTGTTGGGCCCATTGATTTTCGGCACCAACACAAGCGCAGCCAACCGCAGGTCGCGACGCCGGCAGACATCGTGTCGGCGTCTCGCGAGCTCCGCCGCGACATCCGCCTGTTTGCGTCACCGACTTGGCTCGCTCGCGCTCTCCCTCTCTCTCTCTGCCTTCCGTACTGCCCACAGGCTGACTCCTGGCCCGCCCCCAGAATGCGAACGTTCCGAGATAACAATAACTTTTCTTTATTTCCTCTGGTGCTGAGGGACGAGACCGACAGCGCTTCATGAGCCGGATATAATTGTTTGGCGGCCCCGGTTCGTTGCGTGGATCCCGGACGCCTTGGCATCGCATTAAAACTCCGCCTCGCACTCCGATCGTAATCCTGCGAAATCCCCTCTTCGAGTTGCGCGACCGCCTCAAAGTATGCAGCGAAATCATTGGGCAGAGAAGACGAATCGGCCGAAGACTGCAGCCTTCTCTGTGGGCTCTGGACCTGACGCAGGGCGCGATCGCGCTGCCAGAATCCTGCCCTAATTTGCCGCGTCAGACGCCTTTCAGCGAGTGCATGTGCCCGGGAATGCGGACGTGGCCATGTGTGTGCGAGAGAGTGTGTGTGTGAGGCCACCAACGCCTCCTGAACGCGCTCGCCGCAGTCGCTGGTCCCGGAGGCCTTCGACCTGGGACTGGCGGGCGGTGTGCAGGGCAAAAGAGCGGCGCCGGTGCACCAGGAGAGGGAGAGAGAGAGGGAGAGGGAGAGGGAGAGGGAGAGGGAGAGAGCCGGAATATGTGAGGGAGATAGGGGGACGACAGTCAGCGAAGGCAAGAGGGCTCCAAGAGGAATGTGTTTCCGGCTGCAAATGCATTTCTGGTCCTCGTGTTTCGCCGTCGACAATGGCCAGGGGACCGAGAAGAGCGAGCAAGAGCAAAAAGGATCGGGAGCAGAAAAAGGAGCAGGAGTGGAAAACGAACAAGACGAAAAGGAGGAGGGCCAGGAATGGAAAGGGGCCTGGAGTCCGAAGCGGGAGCGCAGTGGCAGTGGCAGGGGGTTGGAGTTGGAGGTGGAGTTCGAGTCCCCTCATGAGTGTCCTCTATGGCTCCGTAGTGTGTGCGGAAAGGGAAGTTGTTGCTGTTGTGGTGGCGTCGACTTCACTCCCGTCTATGCGAGGCTCCTGCTTGACCCACTGCCGGGTATCTGAGGGGAGAGACGTGGTCTCGAGACGAGGCAAACTCGGAGCCGAAGTTGGCGACGAAAATTCGGCTCAACGTGATCCTTCCTCGCGGTTCAAAATCGAATACACAGAATGGTCGTAGAGTTTAAAAATGTGATCGAATTTCGTCTCCAGGGTTTGTTTCGAAGTTTGCTGGGACTCCGCAGTTCGCCCCATAATCGATATCCCAGTTTGGGCCAACTGCGATACGGTGCCTCGCTCATGCTCCTCCCGCGAGGACTTGGCACGGCCCCAGGCATTGACAAATATGCGGGAAATAGGTCAGCCATGAAGGGGAGGATTCGGGGAGCAACTGGGGAAGTTGTCGAAATGACGCAGAGCTCGCCAAAATCCGGGTACTGGTTACCTACTACTCACTATGTTGCTCTGTTGCCCTGCCCGAGGGACGTCGATTTGCTCGTCGGACTTCCTGAATATCAATTAACTCGCTCCTCGGTCGAAGGGCTCTCCGATTACGAGACGAGCCCTCTCGAGTCATCGGGTCCGCTCTCGGATCGCAGCGGCTTAACAGCTGATCGGGCATTTTCGCAACTTCAGAGTCGTCGCGCTCGCTGGCTCGCACTCACCCGGAGTCACGAAAACACACAGACAGACACGGACACGAGTCCTCGGTACACACGGGCCCATTCACAACAGTGCGGCGGGCGGGGGACGGAACGGGACGAAACGAGACGAATCGTCGTTACAGCCATTAGGCGGCTCATCCGAGGTGAGAGCGGGCACAGGGACGCGCGCTCACACACTCGCACGCACGCCCGCTCTCACTGTCTCGCTCTCGGCGATTCATTATCAGCGGCCTCGGCCGCGACGTCGTCCGCCCAGACCATCGGGCGTGGAGCGCCCGCGGTGGAGAAGGGGTCGGGTGTCGTATACTACCGAACCAGCGAGGATTCTCCTGTACTCACCCTGTAGGAGGCCGCTGATTTGTTTTTCTCCGGGGGTCCTCGGGGGCTCCGGCGAAACTGTGCTGGGGTCCTTCGCAAGTTGTACGCTCTCTGGTTGTTGTTGTACTTTTAACTACTCCGTCGCTGAGCTCGTGAAAACACAATTCGACGGCAACGGACGGGGCGATGGCGAGAACGAGGGCGAAGAGGTGACGGAGACGACTACAACGGCAACGGGGAAGACTTCCAAAAGGATGGCGATGGCGATGGGGCTGGTGCTCGTTGGCGTGTTTCGGTATCCACGAATAGAGAAAAACTGACTGACTGACTACTGGCTCGTGCCTTTCACCTTTCGCTGGGACACGGCGCACGGAGCCGCCGAAATCGAAATCGAAATCGATCACAACAAACTCACTCGCACTACAACAAAAAGCACCTCGATCGAGCCTCGAGACGACTTCAAGCACTGGTCGTTAGTTGGCGCTCGGTGTGAAACTCTAGGGCGGCCGTATCGAATCGAATCGGACAGGGGTCTGGAATTCACCACTAGTCGCTTCTCATGTAACTCTCAATCGAACTGAACTGAACAGAACTGAACTGACTTCCACGGTGATGAAATTTTCACTGATTCGATGAGCGACCGACTGAGCGAGCGAGCGAAGGAACGAGTGGCCGAACGAACGAGCGGCAGCGCGCCCGACTTCGATTTTCTGCCCGGCGAGTGGCGAGTGGGGGATGTTGGCCCACTCGGCTTCGGCCGAAGACGCGACCGAAGACGAAGCCGAAGCCGAGCCCGCGACTGCGGCAGAGAGACAGAGAGCAGTGACCGACGGTGATGCGGGGATTTCGGTTACCGGATTCTCTCGGCACTCGCGACTTACGACTAGTACCGGGTACGAAACTGTGGCGATTTGTTTGCGGAAAGTCACCGGTGCTGAATCGTTGATGGTGAATTCGGTGTCTCTGGGAGTCCTGTGGAAGAAGACCACGGAATCACTTCGTCCTTCGTGTCTGGAAGTGTGGCCGAATCTGGCGGTTACCCGGATCCGCTGGTGTTGCGTGCGGCTGTTTCTCGCATCACTTCGTTGCTGGAGAGTGTGAGACGGCGGGTGCAAGGAGGACGAGTGCGAGAGAGCAGAAGAGAGAAGATGTTGCGTGCTGCGCATGGCCCTTCGCAATCCTTTGGCCGAGTATCGATTCGCGATTGTTGTACGTACTTCTATCACTGGATGTGTGACAACCACAGGTCGTGGGAGGGGGTCCGAGAGATACAAAAGCACCAAAAACACACTGAGCCGGAGACGAACGACAGGGTGCCAGCGCCGCATGCGGCTCCCTGCGGGGCGTGGAGACGTCGAGGGCGGTGCTGGTTCCGATGCTGGTGGTGGAGGCTCGTCGATGCTCGAGCGCCAACAACGATGGTCGCACGCGGGCTAAACGGAATGCAAAAAAAACCGTCATGGAATGGTATGGAGGGACACATAATCCTTCGTTGTTGTTGCATGGGCACCTGCGTTGTTGTGGCATACGCCTGTCCTTGTTCGCCGGCAACATGTTCGTGTGGCTAATGAGCAATGGCAACATGCTCGCAACGCTAATGTGGATGGCAACATGTTGTGTGAAGATATTCGTCATCAACATGGAGTGGAACATGTTGCAGGGTCTGTGAGCGAGAGGGTTGTTGCACGTGCTCATGTTGGCTGACGCAGTGGTTTTTGCCCGTGCTGAGGTTGGAGTCCATAGTCAGCGTCGTCAAGTACACAACGAGCCAAGAGCTTGCAACAGTCGACATTTGTTCTCCGTCCGGCAACGCTGCCCACGTCGAACCGCCCCACACCATTGGGCAACGCCGTCGGCCAGCCGAAGACCTGGCTGAACGGCTTAGCAGGGCATTCAGCGCCACCAGCGGCAGCTGAATGGCTCGAGCCGAGAGGGAAGAAGAGGCAGCAGACCTGGCCAGTTCAGCTCATCTCGGCTCGGCACAGACGAGGCCAGGCCAAGACGAGGCGACGCGCTCGCTCGACGATCAGTTCAAGCGAGACTTTCAAGCGGAGACCACGCGAGTCGAGACGAGTCAAGCGCCAGAGTCAGTCAGTCGGACGACAACAACAACAAAGTCAACAAGAAGGTACGCTGCGAGATGCTCGGGTGTCGGCAGCTCGAGCCAAGATACGGATAGCGAAGTGGTCGTGAAAATAACGGAGAATTCCAGAGAACAAATAATTACATAAACAAACCGAAGCGAAACCCGAAACAATCGGAAGCGACGGCCGAAAAAGGCAATAAAAGACCCTCGAACGCGAGTGATCTCGGGGCCAGGCCTGGCTCACACGCACACACACGCGCACAGAGGCGACCCGCTGTCAGAAGCGCGATTCGATGCTCTCCGATGCTCTCAGATGCGATCGCGTGCGGAGAACCTTCGGAGATCTCGACGAGCTTCGGCTCTCCGGGTGAATCGATCGATCGATTTGAAGTTTGTTTCGCCGAATTTCGAGGTTTGCGCGCAGCCTTTTCTCGGTTTCGACAGGGTCCTTGACGGAGCGGGGGGCGGGGAGTCGTCGACAACCACAGGGCAGGAGTCGCCATCGCTCGCTCGCTCGCTCTCTGTCTGTCCCGGTCCTCTCTGAAACGAGTTTTCGCTCTCAGATTTTGCAAGCTTTGCCTTTTTCGTCGCGCTCGTCGTCGTCGTCGTCGCTGTTGTTGTTGTTGTTGTCATCTTCCTCGCATTCCGACGGCCGGATGACAGTCGAGGCTGCGCAGCGACGTCCACGTCGTCGTCATCGGCGTCATTGTTAGTGTTGTCGTTGTTGTTGTTGTTGGTTTTGTGAATCTCCATCGATTCGCTGCACAGTCGGCTCCCAGTTGCCGTCGACCCGGCGCCCCCCGCCGACCCTCGACCTTCGCCGCTCCGCAACTGCGACCCGCGACGACCGGCCCTCGACCCTCGGCCTCCGCCCCGACCGCGCCCCCCTGACGCAAGAGCGACCGATCGATTCAGTTTCGGCTCAATCGAACTCCATCTCGAACTCCAAGCATGGCTGTTGTTGTTGCTGTTGCCGCTGCTTCTGCTTCTCCCCGATCTTTGACTCGCCTTCGCCTTTTGTGTCACCCAGTAGTTATTGTTGTTGTAGTTGTTGTGCTCACCCACACACGCGATTCTGCCGCGGATCACGTCATGGCCTCCTCGAACTCGTCCTGGGCCGTCGCCAACGCCTCAACCTGGAGCTCGGCGAGGTCTCGAGTTGACCCCAAAGCCGGATGCAGGCCTTAGAAAGGCTGGCAGGCGAAGCGATGGGGGAAGGGAGAAGTTCGAGCGAGAATTTCGGAGGGAATTTCGGAAAGACTTTAGATGTTTAGAAATGAGAATGAGAATCTAGAAGGCGAATTTATAGCGGGGATGTCGAGCCGGGAATTTACAACGAGATTTAGAACCACGACAGTCAGACCCTGGTCTCGCATTGGGCCCCGTTCGTCCGATTCGCCAAGTCCACGTTCGCTCATCACCTCCCCCTCTCCTCTCCTCGCCTCTCCTCTCTCGCTCGATCGCCGCCTCCCAGCCCCTCGGTCTCGGACTCGGCTCCACCTGTCGCGCTTAGCGTCGCCGACTTCTGTTGAGTTCTCGACGACGCCTGAGTCACCCGCCAAGAATGCACGGCGGTGTTGGGGCGGGAGAGGGAGAGGGAGAGGCTCAGGAGGGACGAGGTTGCTCGTGCGCAGTTTCGCCCCTAACGCCGAGGCCGAGGCCGAGCCGCGCTAATTGAACTGTTCGGGCGGTGGTCGGGTGAGTAACGAGGCGTCGGGCCGGTTCCTGGAACGAACCGAGCCGAGCCGAGCCGAAACGCGGATGCGACCGGCCCAGACTCGCACGCACACACGCTCGGACTCCGACACTCACCCCAGCACAGCCGCCGGTCGATCTGTGGAGCGGGGTTCGGCTGGGCAGCGGCGTCGGCGTCGACGTCGGCGGACGTGGGCGGCGTGCGAAATCCGGGAGTCGGAAAAATCCGCAGTTCTCGTCGCTGCAGCGAGCGAGGCGCATGCGTGACGCGAATTCGAACGAGGGGCGCAATAAACAGCAACAACAACAACAACATTGGCGATAATAATGATGGCAATGCAACAACAACAACAGCATCATAATAACGAACCAACAACAACCACTTCAATAACACAACACTAAAATGGCAATGCAGTAAATTTAATTAAAAATCGAAAAGAAAAAACAGAAACTATATTAATAAAATCGAATATTGATAAAAATGAATATTAATAAAAACTGATATTAACAAAAACTCATATTAACGAAAATTAATATTAACGAAAATTCATATGGAAAAGATGGTTACTAATAAAAACGAATGATGAAATCGATAAAAAATGCAATAACAACAGCAATTAAAAATAACAATAAAATAACAGAAATGAAATTCGAAGACTAAAACGAGAAAATCCCAAAAAGCAAGCAATAAAATTTCGTCTTCGTCTCTTCCAAGGATCCAGAGTGCGAAAAAGTGATTGAAACGCAGCGGGCACCACCTACGCCAACAACAACAACAGCAGCGACCGCCCAGCAACAACAAGGAGAGGAAGAGAAGCGGAACGTGAGGAAGAAGCGAACGACCACGGGAAAGGAACGACTTGGGAAACGAACGAACGAACGAACGATGGCAGCGCACACGAGTCGACGACGCGCTCAGCCGCTGCTCCTGCTGCCGCCCCTCCTCCTCCTCCTCGGCGCCCTCCTCGTCGACCAGGTAAGCCCGAAACACGATCAGCCCTCCTTCACCCAGCGATTGGCGAGGCCTCCGCCCCCCCTCTCCGTCCTCCTGCGCTCGACGGCCGACCGTAGAAAGCTTGTGGGAAGAACCTCGCGGGCATCAGTCGGTCGGTCGGTCGGTCGGTCGTTCGGTCGGTCCATGAGTCGGCCGTTCTCGGAAGCCCGCTCGAAAGCGCGATCGTTTTCCTCCGATTTTCACTTTTCTTGGCCGGTCCGTTTTTAATTGTCGGCGGCGGAGCGTCGTAAAAAGAGGTTAATTGACTGACTGACTGACTGCCTGGCTGAATGAGTGACTGACGGCCGCCGCCGTTTGTTTCGGCCCGACTTGACTCGACACGACGCGCCGTGACCCCCGACCCTCGGCAGCCGACGAGCGCCGTCTTCACCTGCGATTTCACGGAAAACGAAATTTTCAACAGCCATTCGAGCTGCAGCGTGAAGCGAGAGTGCTTCGGACCCACCGACCGCCTGTCTGTCTGTCTGTCTGTCTGTCTGTATGTGTGAGTGTGTGTGTGCTTCTCACAGTTGTCAATGAGGCTGCGCATCGTCATCGGTAGTCGGTCGTCAGTCGCCGGTCGTCGGTCGTCGTTTCGATCGCTCCACTGACCGACATACGACGCCTAATTCTCTTAAGCTTCCATTGTCCGCACTTCTTCGCCCCTCCTCCTCCTCCTCCTCCTCATCATCCACGTCCTCCTTCTGCTCTCCTCCTCTTCGGCCGATTTCCTCACTTGCAACAATTGAAGTCAACGTGTTCTGGTTCCACTTCCACATCCACATCCGACGCCCGAGACGCGCCGTCGACCGCGCTCGTGGGAGCCCCGGCTTTCTTTCTGCGGTGCGTGGCGGGATGGGCGGCGCGGATGAAGCCGTCGATAGCCCAGAATTCGACGTGAAATCAATCCGGGAATTAAGTTCGCCCCGAGTCCCTTTTTCCGAGCCGAGGCCGGACGGGCGCTGCTCGAAGTCGCGAATTAGGCTGGGTGGGCCCGGGTTCGGACGCGGTTCGAGGGATTTTCGTTTTCACCGCAGCGCGTCTGTCGCTGACGACGAACGACGTTTGCTCTCTCTGCAATTGGCCACGATGTCTTCACATCATTACCTGCGACTTCAGTTCATCTGGCCTGACTTCAGGGCAATCTTCAGTCTGCACCTCGTGCGCCCTGTCTTCGATTGATCTGCGATGTCTTCGCCCATTGCTCTGTCGTCAAGGCGGACGTTGGAGATTTTCCGATTATTCTTTCAAAGGCCGATCGCGGCCGAGGCCTTTGTTTGGCTCGCGATGCTGCGCAGTTTTGCGAGCAGCGACGCGCGGAGCTTCGAATATGGTCACGACGAGCGCGAACCGCGAGGGAGGCGCCGCCATCTCGGATGCGCGCGATGCAGATGCTCGTCGTTGGCTCGCGGAGCACGTGCGCCGCCGCCGACTGGGGCGCTGTGTAGGCCCCAACCGAGCACCAACAACTCGCCGAGGACCCAACAACAACGCCGACAACAATAGCACAAGAAGCTAACGACAAAGGCAAACACACAAACACACACACACACATAGCCAAACACCAACACCAACACCGAGCGCTCAGGCGAACGCGACGGATCGATCGATTTGCATTTTGAATAAAATTTGGTTTCGAAACGAGCGGGGACGGCGACGAACACGTCGTTTGACATTGAAATTCGTTGGGCCCGGGGGCGGAGGGGAAATTAAACAAATCACGAGTTGGGCCAGAGTAACAACAGCAACAACAACAACAACAACAACAAGAACAACCGCAGCCACAACAACGACGGCCGATGAATGGGGCGCAGAAGAATTGAATCGAAAATACTTCGAATGGGGTTTCGTTGCTGTCGCCTGCTCTGCTGTTGCTGCTTTTGTGGCTGTTACGATTTGTTGTTTTAGAGCTTTGTTGGTTTTGTTGTAGGTTTCGGTGCCGTTTCCTCTGCTAATGTTTTCAAGTTCAACTGTGTGTGAAAATTGACGAAAATGTTAATAGCTAATTTTCGCATATGTGGTGGCTGTTGTTGTTGTTTACCAACTTACCAACGCTGGCTCTTATTTTAATGTCTTTCAATTCAACCTCTGTTGTGGCTCCCTCAGTGTTGTTGTTGTTGCGATTTTAACGTATTTGCTGCAGACAAACCAACCCGGCGCTAATCAGCGAGCGCAGTCCGTGCGATAGCGTGACAGGGTCCACGTACGTGTGTGTGGGTGCCCGTGTGTGCGTGCGTGTGATTATTCAACGTTTCATGCTCCAAGGCTTCCAGGCGGATTTTGTCATCGTCCGCGGACTCGGCTCCAGAGCGCCAGAGCGCGTACAGGGTGCCTCCTCGGGCCAACACCGTGACAACAACGGCGCCAACCACATCATCGGCGTCGCCATCGCCTCCATGATCATCGTCGTCGTCATCGTCGTCATCATCATCGTCGTCATCGTCATCATCATCATCGCCAACGCCACTTGTCGCCATCTGTTCCGCGCCTCGCTTGCGTCACCGCCGCGACTGCTTTGATTTTTATGCTAATTTCGTCGCCCGCCAACTCGCTCTCAATCGCCATCGCCATCGCCATCGCCATCTCGAGTTCGAGTTCGAGCCCGGCCCGGCCCGGTAGACTGAGGGGTGACCAGGGCTTCAGCCCCAGCCCTGGGGCCTCTCGGAGCCGAGTCGGGGCTCTCGAAGTCCTCGAGCGGGCGGAAAACGAAAGTGGGAGCAGTTTTTCGCAAACAGCTTCTGTTTCATCAGCATTTTCGGCTCCTTCTTGTTCTTCTCTCTGGGAAAACAGCAACATTGACGAATTATAGGCTTTCGAGTTCCCATCATTAGCCGGTGTTTTGCGAAAGCAACTCGAGAGAAACGAATCGCTTGTCACTAATTGGCGCATGCGACCTGAATGTTGTTGTTGTCGTCGTTGTGGTCGTCGTTGTTGTAGTTCTTATGGCGGTCGTTGTCGTTGTCTCTGCAAATTGGCCGCCAATCGTTGCCCAATCCCGCGGCTCCTCCGGCGGCTGCGGCCGTCTCTGCGGCTCTCGGCGCTTCTTCAGAATTCGTTTTACTGCGCGCTGTGACGACGTCGGTTTTATTGCCGTCGCTCCGTCTCCGGCGGCTGCTGCTGGCGATTCCTTGAATCGCTTGCGGTTTCACTGCTCGTCCCCACGTTGCTCTCGCCGCTACCGCTGCTGCTTGCGAAATCTGCATCTCACGCCGCGATCTTCGGCTCGTCGACTCCCGACTCCGGCACGGCCTGGCCATGGCCCTGGCCCTGGCCGGCCCCGCCCGCCGAACCCTGGACAAACAACCGCCCGAGCCGGGCTCCGTCGCCCTGCGAGGGGGTCGGGAAGGGTTCGAACCGAAGTCGGGGAAAGGAAGATCGACTGAAACAGAGTAACGGATCCACCAGGGCACCTCGTGAGAGCCAGCGGGTTGAGTGGGAGTGGGGGGGGAGGGCTGGTGGAGGTCTCAGAAGTCGCTCGAACAAGTTTCCCCCGCACAGTCCAGGGGCTTCTGGGGGTTCTCGGAAGGTCTGGCCCAACGAAAGCGCATCGCGCGGCCACCTGGGGCAACAACGAGAGCAATAACGACAACAACAACGACTGGCCCGGTAGAAAGTAATTGTCGTTCTCGTTGTCATGCAAATGACAAGCCCGAGAAGCTTTCACAAAAAGCTTTGTTGTCGCCAACGGAAAACAAGGGACGAGAAAAACAAGAAGTGCAACAACAGACAGAACAATTAGTACTCCGAAACAACAACAACACCAAATAACTCACACAACAACACCATCAACAACACCATCAACAACGGCGAGAGCAGCGCAAACCATATGGAGCGGCCCGAGAAAACAACATCAAAAACACAACGAACCCAAAATGTTTCCTAGTTTCTGAACTCGTTGTTTAATTCAATTGCAAAAGTGAGCAGCGCCTGAAACTCAGCCAACAACACCAGCAGCAACAACTGCAACTCCATTGCGCCCCCCCCTCGCCCTCGCCAGCCCCTTCGTGGGCTGCAGCGCACAATGGAGCTAATCGAATAATGAACGTTAAGTGTGGCAACGGCAACGGCAACGGCAACAACAACAGCAGCAGCGACGAAAACAATAGCGCCAACAACAATGGGCATTATATGCACAACAACAACAGCAACAGCAACGACGACGACAAATGGAACTTTCACCGTCCCGAGCGCGACCCAAAAATTAGGAAGGAAACAGGGAAATGAGTCGAGACTTTGCATAAATTTTCAATGATTTTCCGCAGCGGGTAATTTTCCGACAACAACAACAGAAAATCCCTCCTCCCCCCCCCTCTCTCTCTCACTTTTTCACCATCTCCCTCCTCCTGACCCCCGTCCCGCTGCTCTTCTCCACTGGACACCGAGCCGAAGCCTCGCTTGGAGTCGTCGCCCCGTTCGGTGGACACTAGCGATGCCGGCGTCGGCGTCGGCGCCTGCGCTACCCAGTAACCCAGTCTGCGGGCGCCTGAGCGCAGGCGGTCGGGTCGGTGTGGAGACGACCGCACGGGCGGACCGACGGACGGACGGACGGACAGCGACGGTCGGTCCTGCTTCGAGTGGCGCTCGATGCTGTCGCAAACTGGATCCTCGCCTCAGAAGTGGCGGCAACAACACTAAAAAGCAACAAAACCACAACAATAATAACAGCACCCATGACACAACAACAACAGTAACAACAACAACAGCAACAGCCTCGGCAGCAAAGTTGCAGCTTCCAGTTGCGGCCGTCGCCCGGCGAGTGGCGGCCACTGGGAAGACGTCGCGCGCCTTGTGGTCAACAACTTCCGTCATCGCAGAGCGGTCCAACCAACGTCGTCCGCGGGGCGTGGGAGCGGTCGGGCGGGGTCGGGAACGGGCCGGGAACGGGCCGGTTGGCCGCGACGCGACGGCGTCTAATTAGAGCGTAAGTGAGGCGGTTTCGCGAGCCGGAGCGCGGAGTCCTCGGCAATGAAGACGTTGAGGACGTCGTCGGCGGCGAAAACAATTGCAACGGCATTGATGGCCGAGCATCGACGAGAGATAAGCGAAACGAAACGAACCGAACCGAAATGGAACGAAAGACTCGGGACACAAACGCGATTCGTCGCGAGGAGACGGCAGCGAAGTCGGCCCTGCGTCCACTGGAACTCGGTTAGGCCAACAAGATTCGCTTCGGAATTCTCCCAGCCCTGCAACGGAGCGGGAATTTTCCCAACCGCCGGGTCCTGCCGCCGACTCCTGCTCGTGAATCGCTTCGTCTCCCGGTGGTTGGGGATGAGGCATCAGAAATTAGCAAACAAAAATCCACCACTTGAAAGCTCAATTAACACCTGCTCGACAGGCACGACAGAGCAGCAATGCAATTGCAACAACAACAGACAGTCGAGGATTTTCCTCAATTTCAATTCAATAACTGCCCGATAATCAACGGTGGGAATTTTCGAGATCGCCGCCGTCGCCGTCGTCGTCGCCGGCCGTGCCGCGGAATGTCGGAATCATGCCGAGTCGCTCGGTCGACCTCGGCGTTGCGCTGACTAAATATTTGAGGAGCACAATAACAACAATAACAACAATCACCACAAAAGCAACAACGAGCGAGCGGCAGCGGCAGCGGCAACGGCAACGGCAAGTGGAAACGAGAGTCGCGCCGAGCTTCGAGAAAGCGGAGTCGGAGAATCGGAGGAAGGCGAACGGAACCGGCACGTCATTGCATTTGGACCTCGGGTAATTGCGATTACGGGGAGGGGCGGGCGCTGACAGGGGGCGGCGGAGGCGAGGCGCGGCGCGGCGTTCTTCGAGTGCTGGGCCGAGTGAAAGATGTGGGACTTTTTCCCACACGAAGAGCTGCAAATGAATTCTAGATCCACAGAAGACGACGACGACGACAGCAGCCCAGACGAAGCCCTGCTAATGACCGGGGAACCGTCTGGGGCTGCGGGAGTCCCACTGAATGGGACCGAAGGGGGCTGCGAGGGAGTCGTGGCCCAGACGACGGAAGACTTTCGAATCGATATCGGCGGCGCCGGGTTCCTGCAAGAAGCCTGTTGTCGCTCCCTGGCTCGATTGTTTGCATCTCGGTCTCGGCGCGAATGTCGGCCACGTCGAAACCCGTTCGGCCACCGATGCAATCGCCGAAATCCGCGCAGTTGGCCCCGTGAATGCGGCGCACAGCTGGCGGCAACGGCAACCACAGCAGATCCGAGTCGTACAGCAACAACAACCAGCTCAAGCAACGCCGACGTAACAAGAGCAACAATCCGTCGCAATGGAAATGTTTATGCGTCGTCGGACGGCAGACGGCAGGCAGCAGCAGCGACAATTTGCGATAGCTGCGGATCGGCTGCCCGACTGTTGTCATTGTTGTTGTTGTTGCCGCTGCTACTGCTGCAGTATGATATAATTTAGAGGCGACCAGTTCGATGCGAAGGGGCCGTCGGTCGAAAATCTGTGCATTTTTCCGGATTTCGCAACTGCAAGAATCGCATGCAGCGATTGCGATCGGGGCAGCAAAAAGGCGAAAATGCAGCTGTGTCGGTCGCTGTTGTTGCCGTTGCTATTGACGTGTCTATTGTCGCTGCTTGCTATTGTTGCCTTTGTTATTGCCGCTACCTTGTTTTCGCCTTCAAATGCGGCCCAAGCGATCACGGACCGAGGCGACGGTCGATGACTGCGAATGACTGGATCCAACGCTATCCAACGCAGGAGAGGAGACGGCGGCGTCGGAAGGCGTGGCAGACACTTGAGTGATCAGGTGGATCGGTGGTTTGTCGATACTTTCGTCGAAATGTTGACAATGTTCCGCTGAGGGCTGTAGAACAAACGACTCAAGGCACGAACTCGGTTCGGTCTCATCCGCCGAGTTCAACGACTGCGATTTCGAGCTCTGCCCGCAGTCCCCCCTCCCATTCATCCCACCGCTCGTTCGCGCCGCCCTCCACCCGTCCGTCCGTCCCCGTGTCCACCCGTCGCCGCGCCACTTCATTGGAAACATCAATCAAGAACCTCAAGCCGACGACGACGTACATCGTAATTTCATGCTTCATTTCGATCCGCAACAAGCGATGCTTCACATTTCGTCAGGTTCCCATCCTCTCCACCGTCGTCGTTGGCTCTTCCCCTACTTCCTCCTCTCCCTCGACCATCTCCGCCCGCTCCGAGGCGCTCTGAATAAGGTTTTCAATTACTTTCCTCCTCCGGTGCGTTTAATTATTGTGAGAGCCCGCCACGAGCAGCAAGAACAAAATGCATGGTTCATCATCGCCGCAGACTCAGACCCAGACGCAGACTCCGATCCAGACACAGACACAGACCCAGACTCAGACCCAGACTCAGACCCATTTCCACTCTACGACTCAGGCTCGACCCCAACCCCAGCCACAACCCCGACTGCGACTGCGACGCGGGCCCAGTCGGCGGCGGCTCCGTCCGGACCCCGGCTCGTTGCAGGCGCAGCCGCACTTTCGGCACTTAATGCGCTGCAGCAGCTCAAGTGCGACTCCCATCGTCTCAGCGCGTCTGCCGCGTCCAGCCCGGGCCCGAGCCCGAGTCCGAGTCCGAGAAAAAGCAAACAAAAGGCCGACGTTTACGATCGTTTCGGCCGCTTGACCCTCCTTGGCAGCTGAATAAATCATGCGGCTGCGTCCGACGCTCTTTAATGGCCATCGACCGCTCGCCCGCCTCCCCCAGTCGCGGCCGGGTCCCGCGGCGTCCGCCGTTCGTCCGCCATTCGCCCGTCGTTCGTTCGAGATGCGGCCACGAATCGGAGCGCAGCGGATCGGAATGGAGTGGAGCGGACTGAAGTGGATCGGGTCGAAGGAGGCTCCGGTCGAGAACCCCAGCCGCCGTCGGTCGGAGCTTTTAATTGCTTCGGCCCGACCCAGCGGCTGCAGCTGCAATTGTGGCTGGGGCTGTGGCTGTGGCCGTGGCTGCGGCTGCCGCTGCGGCTGCCGGGGCTTCGGGTCAAATGCGAGCGGCGGCTGGTTCGCCAAATGTCGTTCTGAATTCCGAACTCGATTCGACGGCATTCGACACTGGCCGATTCCGCTCGATTCCATTCGATTCTGGCTCCTCGATCCCACTCGACTCTGGTCGACTCCATTCGATTCTGGACGCTTCCACTGTTCTAATTATTTTCGCAGTGACGGTGGAAAAAACATCCATTAGCATAAATCGTGCGACGGTCGCGGATCGGCGCCGACGCCGACGCCAACGCCAGGCGGCGGTGATCGGTCATTGTTGTAGGGATTGTTGTTGTTGTTGTGGTGGCGGGCAATTGTTGCAAACGGCGATGGCGGCGGCGAAACTTATTGGAGCGTGTTGCACAATTTTCCGCAACCAGCGCTTGTGGCCTTTCGTTTTCGAGCCTTTTTTTAGTCACTTGCTCTCCATCGAATTGGAGAGAAAATGGTTTATAATATTGCAACAACACCAATACGGACAACAACAACGGCGACCGACAACAACGACTTCCATAATGGCAATGGCAAAACACGAACAACAACAACTACTACGGCAACACCGACAACCCAACAGGGTTTTCCTTTGTGACCCTCGGCGGCACGTTGAACCCGCTGCGCAATTGATTCGTCGGCGGGGGTTCCTCGCCCTCGGCCCCCTCCCCACCTCCCGCCGTCCCTGCGTCCACCCGGCCGGCCGGAGGAGCCTTCGCGCCACTTTAATTACCAACAGTTTCAGCCATGGGTGTTTGTTTGTCATTCGACTCGACTCGACTCGAGTCTCCTCCGCCTCCGCCGCCCTTGTGTTTGCAAAGTTGCCGACTGGAGTCGCGACTGCGGCGTCCGTCCGTCTGTCCCTCCTTTCGTTCGTCCATTTGTCCGTCCTTCTGTCCGTTCAGCCGCCGTCCGTTCGAGGCCGGGTCCACCTGGCTCCTCGTCGACTAAAGCCGTGGATCGCCTATTGGCCAATTACTAGCGAGGGCCTTTGTCGCCGACCCCATGTTGTTGTTGTCGCCAGTTTCGCAGTCGTTGTCGGTGTCGCAGTTGCCGGCCTCCGATGGACAGATAGCGAGCGTGAGACAGAACAACAGAAAAACCCATGCGGTTATGAAGTTTGAGCAATGGCTGTGCAAACATTTGCATTGCGACGGACGGCGGACGACTCCAGGGGAGCTGGGGGTTCGCTGGACGACGGCTGGCAGGTGGGAGGGGCGACTCCTCGACGCCTCGCCTGGTGTGAAGCGGGCCGCCTGCGTCCCGAGCGAGTGGCCGAACGGTTCACTCCGCCTTCCGCCCGATCTCTTCTTGCCGCTGGCTCCATGTGGTCGGCACGAATCTGGCTTGCGAGCCCCTGAACCCCTCGACCGCGCTGGCAACGTCGGCGGAAGCAGCGCTCAAGGATTTCGCTCCGTCGCGACCGACCGTCGTCAGAGCCCGCGTGAGCGTCAGGAACCGATCCCGTTCTCGGTCCGATCGGATCCAATCCGGTTCGCTCCGATCCGATCCGGTCCGCAGTTGGCGACCGCTGCGGGCAGCTGTGCCAGAACCAGAACAACAACGTCGCAAGCAGTGGGCTGGCGGAGTCAGATGGAGTCAGCTGGGTCGGATCGAGGCGGAGGGAGCTGAGAAGAACCGACAACTGGGTCAAAACCACGAAAATCTCGACGAACGCTTCCCATGCGGGCCACGGGCCCGGACCGGACCAAGGCGTCGTCGTCGCCGTGGCGCCCGTCACCCGTGGTCTTCGCAGGAGATTTCGGTCCAGCACTTGGCACGCGGCCCTCGACCCGTCCGTAAATAAATCACTTGCCGTAGTCGGAGCCGATCCATGCGAAGACCCGGGCCCAGGCCCAGGCCCAGGAGAGGATTCTCCCAGAACTCGTGGCCATGTCCGCGGCAGGTTCGCCCGCTCCACGGGTCAATCGCAAACATGACTCCTTCTCAGCCCACCCCCCATTCCCCCATCGGGAAATTCAATTACCGCGAAGAGAACCAGGCCGGGCTGGGGGGCGAAGGGCCGGGGCAACGGGTAACGGGGCAGCGAGCCAGCGGTCGGCAGGAGCAATAAATTATTTTGGCCAGGTTTTAATGGTTTCTATGAATTTTGACCTGGATCGTGAGTCGGCCAAACTCGGCGGCGACTCAAAAATTAAAATCATTCTCGTCCAGCCGCAGAGCAAGCACAACAACAACAGTAGTCCCAGGCACCACGACGAGAACAAAAAGGTTTATTGCTGCGATGTTGTGGCTGTTGTGCTGTTGTTGCTGCTGCCGCTGCTGGTACTGGAAGCGATAAAACTCGACTGGAAATTAATTGACTTTTGGCTGCTTTATTCGCGTCCACTCCATCCCACGACCGCGGGCCCTCGTTGTTCTGGCTATTGATTCCGCATCTGTGCTTGCTGTAGTTTCTGCCGTATGTAGATGGAGAGGTCCGCGGCGGTGTGGGTAGGAGGGGAGCGGGGGCGGCGGGCCTCATTACGCCGACTGCGCCGCCCCCTGCTACTCAGATTAACTTCGCGCCGAAGCCAGCCAGCGATCAGCGGATCGGGCCGGGCGGACCGGGCCGGGCCAAGAGTCGGAGCCGCGTTTTCGGCCTAATTGACTTTGATTGATTGGCGAGGCGGACGCCGGTGCTGCCGATGAGGCGCGATCGATCGGCCAATTGTCCGAATCACGGTCATCATTAGCACCCCGTCGCCGCCTCCAGCTCTGGAGGGCCATCGACTGAGTGAACCGGGCCCGGGGGGCGTCCGACCCATTGATTTCTGGTACGGTTCTCGTGTTTCCTGTTCCCCCGTACACTTGACCAGCCCTTCGTAGCCACCAACTAATTGCTGCTCTTTGTTCTGTTCTTGTGTCGTCGTTTCAGATCAGCGCCCAGGAACCGCCGGCGCCGAGCGAGTTCGCCCCGCACGTGGCGGCCACCTGCAAGGCGGGCACGATGAACATCAAGGTGCGCTTCGACGGACCCTACACCGGCGCCGTGCACGCGCGCGACCACCGGACGCCCGCCTGCATGGCGATGGGCGACGGCTCCGAGGCGGTCGGCTTCAGCCTGAACCTGCTGGCCAAGCAGGGCGCGCCCGACTACTGCGGCATCCTGGTCAGCAACGTGAGTGGATCCAACGTAAGCCCAGCTCGTTCCAACACTAACGCCTACTAAAAGCTCTAATTTCTAAACCGACTTATTGCAATTGACACCATCCCAGCCCCGAGCCGAGGGTGCGCGAGATCGCGATTGTCTCGGTTCCCCAAAAACAAGTCCTCAGTTGACCGCGAACCTCGTTCACACTGGGTCTCGATTCCAATGGGTGGCGTCGCACTCCGAATTCCCGGGGGAGCTCGAGAGGCTTCGCGGCGAGAGGGTCGCAGGGCACTCAATGGGCTCCCCGAGGCCCTCGAGCTGTCGCTTTGCAGTGAAGTGAGTTCCGCATGACATGGATTCGATGCTCAAGTGACTCGAGTCGATCGCTCTCAATACGATTTGATGCCGGAGTCGTCGTCGTCGCCGTCGTTGTCGTCGTTTTGCAGTCAGATCCGCCTGACGTTCATGCGGTCTGATTTCGAAATGAACTCGAGCGCTTGCGATGCGATTTCTAACTGTGATTGGCCTGTGATTTGAATGCGTTTCGCGCGGCGCCCGCATGGTCGGAGGGCCTGCCGGATGGGGGAGCGGTCGATGGTGGATCGTCGATCGGCACGACTTGGCAGCCCGATCCAGGGCACTGTCGACGCGTGCCTGGCAGTCGGGTCGGGCGGTGGGCGGCGGGCGGCAGGCGCAGGGGGCGGAGTTCGGAGTGTCTGCTGCGAGATCGAGATTCGGTTCTTCAGGGGAGCCGAGCCGAGCCGAGTTCAGTTGCCTTCCTCTGGCCGCCCCCACTCCTGGCCCTCTTCTACGACGCCACGTCCGCCCATCGGGGCCCCAGCAACCCACCTTCGTCCCCCTCCTGGCCGCCGCCCCGCTGCGTTCGCATTAGAAACTTGTGAAACGTAATTTTCCAATTACAACAAATTAATGTTTGCAACAATTGTTGTTGCAGCACACATTCGATTGTGCACAACAACAGACCGGCAACAATGACAACAACATCAACAGCAACAACAACGACGTAACTCCCCAGAATTGACGATGATTTCGATTCGCAGAAAACTCGGCTCGACCACAGCAATTGTTGTTGCGATTTGCCTCGAAACCAAATCACGTTGCCGCGCCACGTTAACCCGGCCAGCAGAGACAGCCAGATAGACGGATAGACGGATGGACGGACGGACAGACGAACGGACAGACGGGCGGGCAGAGAGACAGGCAGTCACACTAACCGACAGACAGATGGCCTGATCAACGGTCGGACGGACGCGAGTCAATCTGAGCCAAGTGATGCCGGGCAGAGGCAGCTGCTGCTGGTGTCAATTGAGTGTCGGTGTCGGTGGCGCGCATGACACCAAAGCACAACAGCAACAATAACAATATTAGGAACAATAGCAACAACGCCAATATAAGAGACAACAACAAGAGACAACGAGTCTGCTGCTCGGACGGACCGATGTACGAACGATCTGGCCAAGTGGCGCGTTGCGTTCGGTTCGCCTCCCATTGTCTGTGGCGGCCCCAGCGAAAATTCGAGGCGAAATGACAGCTACAACAAAAGCAACTACAACAACAACAACAATCCACACCACCAACAACAGTCCAAAGTATTAGCTGAATCCTACGTGAGGCGCGATCGAATTCGCGCGGCCCGAGCCACGGTCGGCGCCGACGCCGCGGCTCCACCTCCTCCGGCCCCAGCACGGGTCCGGCCTGGTCTGCACGTCGGCGAACGTGTTAAAATGCAAATCGACCGGCCGAGGGCCGACCGGCGGACGAGGCGGGGGACGAGCGCGATTTTCACGCTCTTCAGCGCCGCTCGACGACACTCGAAGGATTCGATTCGCAACACTTCCGGCTGCGTTTCGGCCGGCGCAGTTCCCCGATGGAAGCAGTCCATGGGGCGGGGGTAGCGGAGGAGGAGGAGGAGGAGAACGAGGGGGAAGGGGAGAAAATGCCGGCGAGGGGAGACGGCGAGGACTCCCTGCGAGTTCTTTGCCTATCGCGTCCTCGCTTAATTGCCACTCCGACATTCATCCGCCTCGCCTGCATTTTCGCCCCGCGTAATGCTCAAATTTATTTCGCGTCCATTCTGCGTCCCTGTCCGTCCGTCCGTCCGTCCGTCCATCTGTCTTTCTGTCTGCCGATCCGCCTGTCTCTCTGCTGCTCGGTCCGTCCTCGTTTGTCTCCGCCCGGAGCCGGGCCGGGCCGGGACGCGACCGAAGGTGGTCGTCGTAAAATCCGCCGTCAGCCGCGTCTCGGCCCTCGACGCGGGCCACAGGGAGTGTCCGCGTCTGGGTGTCTCCGCGGCGCATGTCGCATGCGGCCCCGGCCCCGGCCCCTCGACCCATTCGGTGTCTGCTTAATTTTCGACTGGTTTCTTCTTGCGCCGTATCGCGCTCCGCATCGCATTAAAAGCCACTCGATTAGGTGGAGCCGCGCCGCTGTCCGGCCGGCGACTCGGGCGGTCGGCGCTGACGACAACGACTACGACAACGACAACGATGCCGGTGACGGAGACGGTGACGGAGACGGTGACGGTGACGACGACGACGTCGCTGCGAAAATGTTGAGTAAAAAAACACATATTTTCATCTCTTCCTCTGCTCGGTTAATGCTCTTCTGTTCGTGATGTCGGCGTTGTCGGCGCTGTCGTTGTGTGTGTTGTTGTTGCTGTCGTTGTCGTTGTCATCGCAGTTGCCTTTGTGGTGGTTTCAGTTGCGTCGGAATTCGTGCCAAAGAATTTTCAACGAATTGAATCGCGACCAAATTCCTCTGTGGCAAATAAAAAGCTGGCTCTCGCTCGCTGGCCCCGATGATGGATCTGACCCTGTTTCGGCGCGTGTTGCATGCGTATCTGATCTGTGGCTGGAGCTGTAATTTTTATGTTTTTATTTTTATTTTGTTATCTGTGTGGCAACATCGAATCTTCTCAGCATCGGTGAGAATTCCTTTGGCTCCGCCCGAGCCGCGAGTTCGTGCCCAGAGTCTTTTGTTTGCCCACACGCCGATGTCGCTCCGTCGTCAAGCTGTGTAGGATTTTTATGTTATTATTTTTTTTCTGAGTCTGCCTCACCCCAATGGGATTATTTAATTCTCCCGCTCGTTGGCAAATGGGCTTTTTTCGTTTCAATTTCATTATTGATTTGAAACCTTTTGGTTGCCCGGTCGGGGCCCGAACTTTGATTGCGCCCGAAACGAATGAGGGTCCGATTCGACTCAGAACTGCTACAGTGGGCCCGAAAGCATGCCCCACTTCGGTGTCATGCTTCGCTCGTGCTCGCTTCGTCCCTGGAGCCAGCCCGCTAGAACTCTATGGCAGCTTGCGGGACTCGAATGGCTTCTGACTGAAATGCACTTTAATTAAGCCGAAAGTGGTCGAAAATGCGGCGAAAAGTGTATGAAACGGTTGAGGAAGCGACGCGGAACCCGCTCGCAGCCGATGGCCGTTTTTTCCCCAGCTGCTTAGCGGTCATAACTCTTCAACAACAATTATTTTCAAAATGAAAACTGTGCAAGAACAAGTACAATAACAACAACAACAACAACAACAAAGGTATCTCTTCAACAACATCAACACGACTATCGGCTTAAAAGAAAAACCAACGAAGCCTCACTTCATTAAAAACCACTTGTGACGAGATATTTTCCCCAGTCTCTCCCTCTCCCTCTCTCGTCTTCTCCCGGCCAGTGTTGGGAGAAAAAGCGACTACTCGAGATCGCAACAACAACAACAGCACTCGAATTACGTAATGAGACGTAATGAATCGCGACGGAGCGGAGTGCAAACGACCGACTGGAGGCAAAAACAAAACCAACGCAGCTCAGTGCGAATCGCGTCAATTGTCAGCTCGCCCAAGTTGGAGTCTTGGCCTCTGTTGTTGTTGTTGTTGTTGTGGAAACACATTGACGAAATGCTTCTGCCGATCGCCCCGCGTTCTGCCTTTGGCCGCCCGACCTCGGGGCGGTCGACGGATTCGGATTCGGATTCGTGCGTCTCCAAGGCCTCAGACGGGGGTAGGGTCTGGGCTGGGCCGTTGGCTGTTGGCTGGGATTTGCATGCACGACACCCGACGCGGCGCCGGCTGCACGTGGAGGCTGCGCTCGCCATGAGCTCATCCGACGTCCAGCACCGTCGAGTTATCAACGGAGCAATGAACAAACACATGCCAGAGACCAAGAAGCAATTGTCGAACGAGTTGAGTTGTTGCTGATGCTGTCGACGTCGACGTCGCCGTCGCCGTCGCCGTCTTCGTCGTGGGCCATGTTTGGAGCGGAGCTCATAATTGGGCAGAAACTGGTTTCGGCGATGGCATCGGCAACAAGGAAATGAATGCCAGATGAATGCGATGAGATGTGGTCTCTTCCCACCGCCGCCTCGCGTTCTCCGACCTCCCTTCCAGAGCTCAGGCTTCTCTCGCCGTGGTCGTTTCGGAATCAGACCCCACGGGTCACGTGAAGCGGCCCACGGAACAGGGCCGCAAATGAGGCTGAGGGGAAAGGAAAGGGCGCGCAACAACAATGCAAAGGCCGACGACAACGGCACCAACGATGGCAACAGCAATGGCACTAATCGGTGCATTTCTTGCACTTCCCAACTTGTGCTTTCGTTTCGCGAAGGTTTTTCGCCAGCCCACAGCGACGGCAACGACCAGAGACAGTCGTGGACTAAGAAATACAAACAAATAAATGAAAGGGCCGGGACGGGACGGGATGGAGGGAGGGCGAACAAACAAATGGCATTGTTGAATTGAAGTAATTTTCCGTCTTTCCCGCTTCGCTGTTGTTTCTCCTGCCCGGCCTCGTCACACTTGAAGTCGCTTTGCATTTCCTCGTTGGCTTAATAGCACTCGGCGGCAAAAAACAACAACGCTGCAGCCGAGGGAAATGCAACTATACACCACTCCACAGCTACAACAACAACTGCAACTAAAACTACAACAATTTGTAACAATGGCGGCAACGGGGTTCCGCCGAAAACGAACCACACGAAAGGTATCAAAAATAAAGCGAAACAAGTGGTTGCAGCGCGAACAACAGAAGGCCGTGCAGCAACACGAACACCCTGTAATTATCGGCAGCACTAACAAGAGGAAGAAGAAGAAGAAGAAGAAGAAGAAGGCGAGGAGCAAGAAGAGCCCAATTAATAAGAGTAATCGGCGCTCGTTCTGCGAGAGATCGCGCAGATTTTCGGGCAATAACTCCTTCCTAGAAATCATTCGCATCCCAACCCAACCCTAATGCCTTCGCTAACAGCTCTAACGACGACGCCCAAGGCGCCCATATAATTCCAATAACAACACTAGTGAGCGCTAGCATAACTTAATTACGATTAACTCCTCGCAGTAGTTTCGTCGCCCTCACCGCATTAGTTTCCCCGTAGAGCAGGGCCAACGAGGGGAAAACCCGACTCGTAAAACAATAATACAATAATGCAATAAAACCGTAAAACCTCTAACCTGCACTAAAACCCCTCACTAAAGCCCCCATTACCAGGCCATGACGCGGCGCGGGTCCTGGCGGCCCTCGACTCGTCGTCGCCGTAAAAATCGCAATATTTACAACGTCATATTTCTGCCTTCGCATCAATCGCATCCCCATTCGCCCCATTGTCTGTCTTCTGGCATTAATTTCAACTCTTTCGCTTTTCTTCGTTTTTCTCTCCCTGCCGCAGCGGACGGAGGAGCGCTCGATCCAGCTGGCGGTGCGCGTCCACAAGACCCTCGAGCTGGCCGACGACAAGTTCTACGTGATCACGTGCGGCAAGTCCGGCTTTGCGCGGTGAGTACCCCAACAACAACAACAACAACAATCGCGACAACTCCGATAACGACAATAGGGAAATTAAATCCAGGCACTGGAGAGGCCGCGATTTCCCTACAGCTCGACATGGAGCCGTGGACAGTCCGCGGTCTGATGAATGGGACTCGAGGGCGACTCGAGGCGGCTCGCGGAAGCCTCGAGAGCCGCCATTGAGGCGTGCGTGGGTGTGTGTGAGTGGTTGGGTTAGCACGGGGGGAACTTCCGGCACATCGGGAGTCGAGGCCAAGGGTTTCCTCCAACCTCCAACTTCTGGTGGGTAGAAAGCGAAAGTTAATCGAACGGCTTGGGAAAATGTTCTTTTAATTCAGAAATTCAATTCTTTGAAACAGCCGGATGAGAACGAAATGACTTACTTAATGCAGCTTAATGCAAAATATGGTCTAATTAGACCGTCGAGAGTTCAGCTCCGGTGCCTGAACTTTGAAGTGTCGCAAATGGCGATCAAAACAAACCGCGAGAGTTCAAGCCTCGGTCGCGAATTCACGTCGTGCCACTCGAATGTGGACAAATTAAATTGTGGCCAGTGGAATTCGAATGAAATGACATGAAATAAAAACCAAAAACAAAAACTATTCACAAAAATCTGCGAACCCGTCGCTGACTCAACGCAAATTTCAAGTTTCTCGATCTCAAATCGCAGCAAAAGAAGTCGAATCGAATCGAATCGAATCGAGTCGTGTGGGCTTTCGAGACGTCTACAAGCGGTTCACATCGGTTCACCTCTCCGACCATAATACCGCACCAACAACATCGACAATAATAGACACCGTAGCAACAAAAACAGCAACAACGCCAGCCACAACGGCCATAGCGAAGACCGTAAAAACTCGCTGTCAACGTAGGAGTTGAAATTTATTGTCAGAGCATTTGGCATTAGCGCGAGCTGCCTGGGCGACCGCGTCCGGAGCCCAAGGACAGCGGATTCTGCGAGACCGAAAGAGAAAAAAACAACGCCGACCAAATCCCGACCCTTCAGCCGCAGCGAGGATTTTTGAAGAGCTCTTTTAGATAGTGTGGTGTGCGGTGTGGCGAAACCATCGGTTGGTTGCGGTGGTCAATAAAAGCGGTCATGGGGAGGCAGAAACAAGAACACACACCTCGTTCACAACCATTCGCGGGGAGCGGAGCAGGGGCAGGGGACGGTGGGGGGAGGGGGAGGGGGGCCGATCGACTGAGCAGGCGATCGCCGTACGTTCGTGTCTCGAGTCTTTTGTTTTTGCACTGTTTCCACAAATATTGGCCAATGAAACAGCGACCGTCCAGGTTATTGTCTAATTGCACCAACAAACACTAAAACAACAACAGCAATAACAACAAAACTAAGAACAACAACAGCAATAACCGCAATAGCAATAACAATGCTCGATTATCAAATGTTCTGCTCTGTTAAGTTGCGAAAATTAATTCATGTTGTTGCTCATGCCGTTTGCTGTTACATTTGTTATGGTCACTGTTGCTCTTGTTGTTGTTCTCGGTGATGCTGTTGTTGTTGTTCTTATTGTTGTCCTCCCTGCTGTTGTTGCGTGGCGATTGGTCAGCCTCTGCGCTAAACCGCCGCCCACTGCCTGGGACGCCGTCAATCATTAACAACTTCTCTCCTGCCCTCTCCCCAGTGACGACAACGCCCATGTGGTCCTCAAGTTCTTGGAGAACGACCGGCGCGTCCGCGAGACCGTCTACGGCCACGAGTACAAGATCCGCGCGGAGTTCGCCAAGCCGAACGGTAGGTTCCCCATATTCATCTGCACCTCGGTGATGACGGTGAGATTTCGTTCCATTGCAGGCACCCACGGCATCCGCGTCGGCAACTGCTTCGCCTTCGACAAGAAGAACTTCAACCTGACGCTGATCGACGAGCGCGGGTGAGTAGCCTCAGACCCCCGACCCCATCCCCCACCTGCTCAACCACAGTTCACTAATTTCGCTTGACGCGTTTCTCACCCGCAGCTGCCCCAAGGACCCGAACGTCATCAGCCGGTTCGTGTCCAGTGACGACGGCACCACGGCCGAGGCCACCATCCACTCCATGTTCAAGTTCCCCGAAGGTAGGTTGCGGTCACCGGTCACCGATCCGACCCGTCCAGCCATTGCTCAAATGATCACCGTTCGTCCGTCTTTCAGGCTCCGAGGTGCACCTGCAGTGCGACGTCGTCCAGTGCTACGGGCGCTGCGTCGACGACGAGGACTGCCAGGAGATCGCGCTGGCCGGCGCCGGTTTCACCAAGGGCGGCCGCAAGGTGGGCCCCAACGAGGAGGGCTCCATGGTGGCCGCCACCACCGTCTTCGTCCTGGACCCCGCCGAGGCCCCACGTAAGTCGCCGCCCCACGCCCGATCCGCCACGATGCCCTAATGCGTTTCTCGTTCTCTCCCCGCTCGCCAGTCATCGCCGGCTCCTGCGACGAGGGCGGCATCCGGCCGGCCTGGCTGCTCTGGCTGGCCATCACGCTCGGCGTCCTCTTCCTGATCATGCTGCTGATGAACATCTTCCTCTGCACGGCCATGAGCTGCAGCTGCGCCAACACCGAGGTGAGTCGAACCCAGATCTCCCTTCCCTAATCTCTGCTAATTGTCGTGCTCTCATTGCAGATCATCGAGAAGGAGCCCTCGATCATCGAGGAGTACGACCCCTACAGGAGTTGGCACGGCAGCCAGTACGGGTCGCGCTACTCGCTGCACGGGCGGGACGCGCACAAGGGCTACACCAGTGGCGGGTCCACCATCCACTCGAATAGGTCTGATCGGTATTGAAACCTCACACCACTAATACCCAACTTTCTCAATTTCCGTACTGAATCCAATTCAATCCAATCCAATCCAATCCAATCCAACACGCATGCCACTTTGTACTCTGTGTATGTCGGTTCTATCAAACATTCGGACAGGACAGTACAACAACAGCAACCACTACAATAGTCAAGAATATACAGCAACATTTACAGAAACAACAACAACAACAACAGCAACAACACTCTCTCTAACTTCACACTATCGCAAATATTCCTAAGAACTTTCTTCTTTCGAGATCGCGGAGCACGCGATCGCCTCGTAGTCAGCTACTAACTCAACAACAACAACAACAACAACAACAACAACAAATAATCAATGTTGTCAACAACAACAAGAACAACAGCAACAAAAACAATAACAATTAGCAATAACAATAACCAAACAACACTGAAACTAACTCGTTCACATCTCGTTCTCGACTCTGAAACTATGAAACTTTGAAACTATGAAACTTTGAAACTATGAAACTTTGAAACTTTGCATCTTTCAAAAACTTTGAAAATCTGAAAATCTGAAAATGAGAAATTGTCCGCTGCGAATAACTGAATTTGAATAAAACAATGTGTTCTTGAAGGTCGCTACCGATCGATAACGATCATTACGCAATCGTACACTCTCGGCCCGGCTCCCGGCATTCGGGCGTGCATGGAGCGCGCGCCCGCGGACCGCCCAGTAACCTCTAGTAGATCGCTAGATAGCGCAGCGCCGCCACTGCCCCACCACTGTCCCCCACTCAAGGCCACTTGTAAATAACGTACAATCAGTCGTTCGGGTCGCCCGAAACGAGACTCGACGCAAATAGGCAAAGACGACGCGAACTATCGAGTACGAACGCCCTCTTCCGAGATCATCAAAGCCCAAAATTCACTAACCTGCCACTGCCTCGAGCAGCCGCCACTGTCGACATCGCCGACCAGCAACGATTCGCTGCGTAGGTCCGGGGTCCGAGACAACTTTGCGAATCTGTATTATACTAATTCTAGACGCTCGAGAGAAGGCGACCAGCCTCCGTAGGAAGTCGTAGGAGGACCGTCTGTATCATTCGAGAGCCCAATTATTTCCAAAATAACTCCGTAACTCAAATTGATCGGTAGTAATAACAAATCATTGTATTGTATTATTTTTAACTCCTATTTTAATGTTACCTTTAAGTCATTAGCCAGGCTAGGAACGAACTTATTTTGAGGGCTGATTCTTTGGACACGCCCCCGAGTATCATTGACCAAGTATTCGATTTTAATTGGTATATATATCGTAGTATAATAACATGTAAATTTATAAAAGTGTAATTATGTATCGAAACGTATTGAAGTAAAGTATGTATAATGATAAGCGAAGAAAATAAAACTCGAAAAAACCAATATCGTCCTTAGTATTTTAGTATTTTTTATTAGAATTTGATACATTAAACGGTTTGAAAAATCAATATTTTTGGAATTTTTCGCATTATGATATAAAACATCATTGCAAAATTGAAACCTTTTTCTGCCATTCGAGTCAGAAAATTGAGATTTACATTAACATTGCTGTTAATAACAGAGTATGTTCGATTTGACTTGTCAAAATCGAAGCCCAACAGTCGGAGTTGTCAAATCGTAGTGCGAGTGCGCGCCCACATACAAGCTCACACGACCGCTGAACATTGCTGTCTCAAGTTGTTGTTGCCACTGAACACAGCCAGTCATAATTTTGCAGAGTTGCCAATCGCACTAAGTTTGGCGTTTTATTTACACACTCGCATTCCATTCACTACTATCTCTCTCTCTGACTGTTCCTCTCTCTTTGTTTGGTTGGCGCGCTCTTATCTCGTCGAGAAATTAAATCTCACCAGCCCCAACAGCAGGGCTGCCGTTCACAACATTCGGCCGTAAGATGGTGGGGGGGATGTGCGTAATAGTGCATGTGCATGAACAAATTTACCAAGAGGAGAATGTAAAATATGCGAGACTAACACCATTGAAAATTAATTGCAATTTATATAAGTAAGTGAGTATGGGATTTTGCAGCAGTAGGTCGGCGAAAAGTCTGCCGCCAAAACATTGAAAAGTAATTGCAATTTATATAAGTAAGAGAGTAAGAGATTTTGCAGCAGTAGGACGGCGAAGAGTCTGCCGCCAAAACGCAGGTCGATCGAAGCGATCTCGGCAGCCCTGGAGCCTGGTCGTACCAGCCGTCTTCCGTCCATGCATTCGTTCGCCCATTCGGCCCCAGCCACGGCTCAGTTCGCGTTCGCTGCTTGCCGAGAGTTGACGTCGGCGCCTCTGTGATATTTCGTGCTGTGGATTCTCTCGTCTCCCGTGTGTTGTTCTGCTGCGAGTGTGTGTGTTTGTTAAATCTTTGTTGTTCTTCTCCCTCTTCCGGGCGCCCCTCGTCGTGTCGGAATCGGCAACATAGTTCGCTTCGGTTTGTTTTCTTACCTTCTTCCTTGCGTTCATTCTTTGGTTTTTGCGAATCTCGTACCTGCACCGCCGTCCCTTCGTCTCTCGTTCAGTGTCGTTCTTTGCGTCAAACAACAATTTCCAGTCGCTCCAGCAACAACAACTACTTCAGATTCCCCTTGACGGAGTTATTAGATTGGAGTGCTCTTGTTGTTGTTGTTGCGATTCGCCATGCGGCCCGTACGATTATCGGACTCTGCAAATTTTGACGCCCCTCGACACCGCTCGCTCCCCGGCACTAGACGCAAATCTGCACCTGGCTAGCGGGATCGATTGATTGGGAGCGCGAAGAGCTCCCTGAAAGTGTATGCGGAGCGCGTGCCACGCCTCCGCGCCCCCCTCGTCAGCAACTGCATGAGTCAGTGCACTCGTCTCACCCGATGCCCCACATCGCAGGCGTCGCTGTCGCGGTCGGCGCGATTAAAAATGAAAACTCAGCGAGAAATTGGCACTGTCGCCAGCGCCGACCGAGTAGCGAGGGGCAAGGGGCGAGGGGAACTACTCGGGGGCCTCCCGAGCATATTCAAAGACACCGCTTATCGAAAGCATTGCGATAATTTTCCGTTCCGCCGGTGTTGTTGTTGTTGTTGTCGGAGAAAATGCTGACCGGCGTCAAACCGAAGCTCGGTGTCGATCGGCCGCGTGCCGACCTGAACCGCGGTCACGTGACGTCACACGGCGGCCGAAGTGTCGTCAACCTCGGCTGTGGCAGAGGCTGGCGCTGATGGTGGCGAAAACAGAAACGAACATTAACACCATAAACAACAAACAACGGAACCTACTACAGAGCAATGATATAACAACTGCAACAACAATGGGACAACGACAACAACATAATGAATGACAATACAGTAACAGTGAAAACATGAGTGAATTATTGGGCAAATTCAAGTGTAACGATTTACATAAATTCTACATGGAGACATTGGTGTTTACGTCGCTGTTCGCGGTTCGCGTTCGTTCGAAGGTCGGAATTTGTCGGCGTTTCTGTTGAATGGTGATGAGCTGCCCGAGTGCCCGGCCGTCATCCGCGACGTCACTTCCGCCTACGAGGTTTTTGGAGCTGCATCCCTCACACGCCATTGGCTTTTATCGGCGTGGCGTAAATTTACATGGCGTCCGGTCGACGGCGGCGTAGATTTCGGCAGCGCTCAGTTCGCGCTTCCCTCCAAAGGCGCTGGCAGTGGCGGGCTTTGGTAGAATTGGGAAGTCCCTTCGCCACAGGATGCATGAATCGATCGATTGACGTGGAAGACTCCAGCGATTGATGCTCGAACTCAATTAGCTCGCAATCATCTCAACCGCTTGAAACCTTTCGAGAACCCGCCTCGTCCGCGCCCGAACTGAATCGACTGAAACGCCGAACAAAGCGTTCATTAATTAAAGCTTTCGAGCGGCGGCCGCTCGAAGCGAAGTCCGAACTTTAAGCCAGAAACCGCACGGAATGATGTCATGTTTTAGCGTGAAACAAGGTTCAGGCCTAAGTCATTGCCGGTATTTTCCCTCGTCGTTCGCCCCACCCGCGACCCGCCACTGCGGCAGACGCTGAATGTTTCCCCTATCGCTGCGACGGCGAGAACGGCGGCGACAAAGAACTCCGATGATGATTCTTTGTTTGTTCTGCCATCTATTTTTCCTGTTCGTTGTTCTCCCGTCCTCTTTGTGTCGATTACAAAGACATAAATCGCTCAGCAGAAAGCGATCTCCGGCTCGGCTCGGCTCGGCACGGAATTCGCCATCGTCGGCGCTCCGTCGCGTCTCCGCCGACGCCCGACTCCACTCGAGGTGATGCTTTTTGGAGGCCGTCTCTGGTTCGACGCCAGTCGGCCGTGATGTCATCTATTGGAAAATCCCAATACCCTGGGACCGTGGGTTCCATCGGGTGTCCAACCGCAACCCCGAGCCCGGCCCCGCCTCGAAACGTCCGCCGAGCTCGTTTGCTCTGCTCCCAAACACTCCATCACGCGACAACTGTGCTATATTTGACCCGTGGGCTCCAGCCTTGGTCCGCAAACAAGTGCATTGTTTTGAGGTGCGGAGCCCTGGGGCAGCCCGACCCAGCCGATGCGACCTTGGCCCGAGCCCGCCACCCCCGGTCGCCCGTCACGAGGCGTGGGACTTCGAAACACGCTGCCATTATTCATCCGGCGCTCAATATCACTCAGTACTAATGCTTTATGTCCGCCGTGGCACGCAACCGGGTGCACTCGGAATGCATCGCTCCCATGCCGGCCAATTACGGCGATTAAAGTTACTGAAACAGCCGATGCATCGTAAAATAGACCTTTATCTCTTCCCGAATACATCCATAAGTCCGTCCGAGTTACTCAGAGTTACATCACATCCTTCGTTAATTGTGTGCACAATTAATACGGGCGGATTTCCGAGACTTCTGAGTCGTCGGAGACGTCGTCGTCATCGCGCTTACGGCCCGTCTTCTGACGACTCTTGTTTTATTCATGACGCTTCGGCGGGGTGCGACTGATAAATTTATAAATTCGTAACATTTCCACGAGCAATTAAAACTCGGTGTCGTTCTATATTTCAAAGTCTGATAAAATCGCCTTTCTCTGATAACGTCTGCCTTGTACCCTCAAATCCCGAGCATGTCCATGGCGAGAATAAATAACGAAATACATTTGTACTCTCGCAAGTTAACAAAGAGCATTGCGATTGATTAAGCAAATATCGTGTTTTGTTTGTATACCACATTTTTGTGTACCTTTCCGATGACTAGAATTGACTGGTTTTTTCACAACACAGACGGACCTGGCCCACACATGGACCACTGACGCACGGCGCAAATGATTTGCGAAATGCCTCGGGAATTATTAAATGTTGTTAACAAGTGTGAAACAAGACAATCGTCGCCTACAGTCGGTCAGGGCACACAGATAAAGCTGTATTACTATTGCTCTCGCCTCATCTAAATGAGCCCAATAATCCGTTTACAATGTTTACTGCGGCTGCAAACCATGAGCCAACAGTCACATTGGGCTATGCCGTCAGTATCCGCTGCCCGTAGGGTGCACTGGAGTTGCCACCCTGTCGATCGCTCGATTACAGTCAGTCCGCATTCATCCTACAGCCGCGGTCTGACCACATGTTGTGAATCAAGAATCGTGGAGCTCAATTGTAATTAATTTATCGCTACTTATTATTTTTAGACGAACTCGGTGCTCGAGTGGTTCGAACTTGTTCCATAAATTCTTCCTATGCTGTGTACAAAACCCATGCCTGTTAGTTTAACGCCAAACGGTCGTTGGGAAAACATGCTAATCTCAAGGCACACAAAATAAGACAAACACAGTGTTTACCATTGTCGCCTTCACACTTTCGACCAGAGCATTACAACTCGATCGCTCCCAGTTCCTTGGCCCAGTCTATTTCGGTCCCAGACGCATCTTAGGAAACATTTGACGAATTCATCAAACGCATTCTCGACAATTTCCCTGTTCTCCCCTGTTCTGGCCCCTCCTTCTGTCTTCTGTCCATTGCCTGCAAATGCCATTCAACCATGACGATAACTCCAATTTTCCCTGTCTTTCTCGATTCGCAGGCCAAGCCATGAAACTGTTTAATGCGAGCAGCTGAAGTCAGAGCATTAATTTTAGGAATCAGAGGAACACCCAGAGCCCTCAACTGTGGACGTCGCGCGAGGAAGAGGACGTACGGCAGAGGCAGCAGCAGCAAGTTAGGAGGAACCCCCAATCAGGGACGAGGCGTCCTGACGACGCGACCTAGTCTAGTTCGAAGCACCCCGACTATCTGAGCCAATATGACGATAACCTACACTGCCGAGGTGGCGACATGCCGCGGTTTCGGCTGCTTCCTCAAGCTGCTCCTGAGGTAGGTGCGATCAGCGCAGGGATGCTCGTAGTGGGAACAGTGATGATGATGAAATGATTATCGTTGGTGGTTATCGCTCTGTAAATTGTCATAATAGTCGGGGAAGGGGGCGGGGACGCGAATCGCGAAGCTTTTATCTTAGTGCGATTGGCACCACTTGCCGTCATATCGCCGCAGATGAGACGACTGCGAATTCTGTGACTCGGATGACTCACGGCTCGACCCAGTGACGCCGAGTGGGGCAAGAGCTGGTGCTAATAGCTAGGTTCGAACCAATCGTCGGAGATGACGTCAATATCCGCTCCGGAGCCGGACCGAGCGAGCCGTGAGCGATCGCCATCCGCCGCTCACTTGTCGAGCGGTCTCGTCTCCGTCCCTGAAGTGGCTCTGTAAAGGCGGCGTCTGTCGGTCTGCACACAATCCTCCAATGTTATCAATGCCAAGTGCATATTATGAAGATAATGTCCACTTGTGTTTGCTGCTCGCCGCTCGTGTGCGTGTGTGTGTGCTCAGTCGGGGGGTGCGTGTTGGGGACGGTGTGTCGGGCGTGTCGGCGTGGGTTTGTAATTTGGCGACATCCCTTCGACGTGTCTGACGGGCAAATGACGGTTTTCTCGCAATCAGGCCTTCAGTCGCCCCCGCGCACGACCCTCGCCCGGTACGGCGTCAAACGTCGCCGTGATGGAGGCGTGTGATAAGCACAGATGATATAATTGAGTGTAATTGCGTAAGGAATCAACGTGATATTGAATTCAACACTTTGACGCTATCAGCCGACTGCGATAACCAGCACTCCGTACGTCCCAGAGGTTCGTCGCCTGTTGCTCGCCCGTCTGCCTGCCTTCTTCAGATTGTGCTAATTTCAGGCCACTCGTGATTTTCATTGTTTGCTCTCTAATTTCGTGAGCTCGCTCCTGTTTGCATTCAATCGCAATGTCGATTGTTTGTCCAGCTGTATGGCATGTGTACGAGGCCCGGCGACATCTTCATCTCGAGTCCAGCGATGTGTAAACTTATTTGATCTTGAGAACCAATCGAAGAATGTTTCTCAGACTCGTTCTCGACTCGGCTCGCCAACACAGGAGCCTTGTAAACAAGCTCGCGGTATCGATGACCAGCCATAAACTAATTTGCGTCCCCTCGATAAACTCGGTGGGCCTTCTCTTTTATCGTAAACACTCTGACTAAGGCGTTTGTGCTCTACCGATACTTCCAAAACAAAAAGCGTCGCTAGTCGCCAGGTCCTTCCACACCCCACCACCCCTCCCTCGCCCTTCCACAAGGCTATTTTTGTTGCTTATCGAACGAGGCAATTGTTTTGCTCAAGTATTTTTTGAAAATCTGCGACACCCTGAGATAAGATTTCGCGGGGTCGGCTCCCAACGTGTTATGATTATAAAATAATTAGGGTTAATCAAAACTCCAGCAGATAACTACCACACCATCGCCTCGTTGATAGAGGCGAAGAGTCGTATTGTGCCACTTATGGCCAACGACTTCCCTCCATATCCGAAATATTGGCTATTTATGACTCGGCCGTCATTCTTCCTGTCACGATCCATAAATAAACCGGAACATGCGACTGTCGGGTGAAGTCGCCGTTATTACGCGTGACACGGTCTTATCCAGAACACGGCGATACGATCGTATCGGTTTAATAGGGACGGCGACCACCCATCAATCACGGTGACGCCTTTTCGCGAATGCTGGGGATCAAGAGTGAATTGTCGGGAATTGGCTGCTACGGTTCGCCGACAAGTCAGACAAATTGTGCTTTACTCCCCTGATTCATGATGTCCTTTCCCCGACGATGCCTACTGGCGCCTTTGCAGGTGGCGCGGAAGCATTTACAAACTGGTCTGGCTGGACCTGATAGCCTTCCTCTTCCTCTACTACGTGCTCAACATTACGTACCGCTTCGCCCTGGACGACGCCCAGAAAGAGTAAGTTGGTCCCTCCTACATGGCCATCGCCTTTGCTAAGACCATGCGTCGGTTCTCGTCTCCCGCAGGATATTCGAGTCCATCGTCCAGTACTGCTACAACTACAGCGACCTCATCCCGCTGTCCTTCGTGCTCGGCTTCTACGTGTCGATCGTGATGACGCGCTGGTGGAACCAGTACACGAGCATCCCGTGGCCCGACCCGATCGCCGTCTTCGTCTCCTCGAACGTGCACGGCCAGGACGAGCGCGGCCGCGTGATGCGGCGCACGATCATGCGGTACGTGTGCCTGTGCCTGACGATGGTCCTGATCAACATTTCGCCGCGCGTGAAGAAGCGCTTCCCGAACCTCAGCAACCTGGTCGACGCCGGCCTGCTCAACGAGAACGAGAAGGAGATCATCGAGAGCATGAACAAGGGCTTCCCGCGGCACTCGAAGCACTGGCTGCCGATCGTCTGGGCGGCCAGCATCATCACCCGGGCCCGCAAGGAGGGCCGCATCCGGGACGACTTCGCCGTGAAGACCATCATCGACGAGCTGAACAAGTTCCGGGGCCAGTGCGGCCTCCTCATCTCGTACGACACGATCAGCGTGCCCCTGGTCTACACGCAGGTGGTGACGCTCGCCGTCTACTCGTACTTCCTGTGCTGCGTGATGGGCCAGCAGTGGACGGAGGGCAAGCGGGTGGCCGACAGCGAGTACACGAACAAGATCGACCTCTACTTCCCGGTGTTCACCACCCTGCAGTTCTTCTTCTACATGGGCTGGCTGAAGGTGGCCGAATCGCTGATCAATCCCTTCGGCGAGGACGACGACGACTTCGAGGTGAGTGCGAGCTGATCAACCCGAATCCAGAGGAGGTCCATTCACACCATTCGTCGCAGGTGAACTGGATGGTGGATCGGAATCTGCAGGTCTCGTACCTGATCGTCGACGAGATGCACCACGACCACCCCGAGCTGATCAAGGACCAGTACTGGGACGAGATTTTCCCCAACGAGTTGCCCTACACCGTGGCCTCCGAGAGGTTCCGCGAGGAGCACCCCGAGCCGTCGACGGCCAAGATAGAGGTCTCGAAGTCGGCTGCGATGCCGACCACCCTGTCGAGCGTTCGCATCGACGAAATGGTTGGTAAAGAGGCCCCCGCGGCCCAGACCGCGGCCCAGACTGCGGCTCAGGCCCCGGTCCAGACCGTTAACTATAAATTCCCTGACACTGTCCACGAAGAGGAGGTTAGAATCAAAACGTCTTTCTCCCTATACGATTACGATTACGATCACTGTCTACTGCGCATCCAATTGGCACTCCTAACACCTCATCTGGTCGGCCTCGTCATCGCGACCTAACTCCATGTGTGTCTCTCTGTAGCCCGCTACCCATCGATCTATCTGTCTCCCTGTCCACCTGACCGGCGCTACAGACGGTGATTGGCTTCCGAACCTCATGCAACGCGAACTAAGACTTGTTGTTTAACTGGTGACTGGTAGAGTGTCTAACAATAATCCTAGTGGCTTAAGAACATACGTATCTCTGTGGCGGAGGATTGCTTGCGTTGGAGGCCTGTGGACGGCCCTTGGTGCGGGTGCGGAGCCCTGCCAAGCAATCCGACTGTTGTAAATCTAAGATTGTGAACTAACTTTTGATTCTAATTCTATCTTCTTCTGCAAGCTAAACCCTTTCTCTATCTTGCTTATTCTATCCGGCGGGACTCGGCTCCGAGCCGACCCCGCCATCAATTGGCTTTGCACAACCGCACGCAAATCGACTTCTTCTTCTCTGCACTCTCTGTTCCATTCAGTAGGCGTTCACCGCTTCCTCCAGCACCGACTCCTCCTCCGGACCGTGAGCCAGAATCAGAGACGCGTGCCAGTGGAGCGGAGGAGGTGGCGGTGCCTCAACGTCGCTCTTACACCAGCCTAACCCAACGACCTTCTCCACCTCCCGCAGGCCGACGACGCCAGTGGCATCCACTTCACCGCCGGCAACGGCAAAACCCGGCCCGGCTCCTCGCCCAGCCTGGTCAGCCTCAGCGGCACCCTGTCGCGCGTCAACACGGTCGCCTCGGCCCTGAAGCGCTTCCTCAGCCGCGAGGACAGCCGCCCCGGCTCGGCGACCCCCAACGAGGAGACGCAACGGTACCGCTTCCCGGGCAGCGCGAGCGCGACCAGCTTGGCGCCACCGGGTGGCGCGAAGCCGACCGGCAGCCTGCGCATTACCGACCAAGTCATCGAGGAGGTGGACGAGCAGACGACGATCACGTCGCAGCGCGGCAACGACAACCGGCCCAACGTGCGCGACATCTTCTTGCAGGGCGGCAGCACCACCGGCACCGGCACCGGCCCCGCCGCCAACGGCCCAACGCGCTCCGACCCCATGGACATTCCGCTGCGGCCGCCGTCCTACTCGCGCACCCAGTCGACGATGGAGCCCTCGCTGTTCCCGCCCGGCGGCGTCGAGGCTCTGCTGAGCACCTCGGCGCCCGTGGCCGACAGCCCGCGGATGGCCCAGACCGTGCCCAGCTCGCCCACGGGCGACAGCACCAGGTCCCTGTTCGAGCACGGCCTGAAGGAGAAGGGCAGCCACGAGACAGGTGAGTCCGGGTTGGTAGCCGGGGGACTGTTTTCGCGTTCCGAATTTAATTTTGATTTCATTCCATTCGCCACTCTCTCGACCGGCAGAGCGCCCCGATGCCCCGCAGGTTTTCCGATGGTTACTGTCGACCGGTAAATAACGCGCCTCGTGCGGCTCTGCCCACTCTAGTTGTCGGTTGTTCGTTGCCCTTAGACTAACAACACTTGCTGTCCCGCTCCTACTACCATTCTGTACATCTCTCTGTAGCTCGCTCGCTATGTACTAAGAGAGCGGTTCTCGCTCCCAGGCCTGTCCTGCGATGTCCGCTCCTTTCTTAGAAGCGGCCCCGTAGTTGTCATCTCCGTGTTTGATGGAAATGATGGCTGGGGCGAAGGAAGTCATGGAGCTGGCAACTACGGGTTCTCGTTGATCGAAGCATGCAGTTGTTTATTTGCTGTTACTTTGGCGTTGTTTGTTGTTGTTCTTTTGTTTGATGTTGTTTTTTTTTTTTTATATTTAGTTCCAATTAATTCAATTGTTTTGAATGAGGTTTTATTGTAACTGTTGTGAAGTTTTAGTTCTTATTCATTATCTTATGTTTTAAGTAACAGTTCGTATGGATCCCAATGTAGTCCTCTTTAGTCTAACAACACCACATTTAAATTTTTTTAGTAGTCTACTTGTTTATCGACCAATCGCATCGATTTTCGAACCTAGTTGTAGAGTTAGTTTGATGACGTTGTTCTAGGTTCGAGTACCCGAAGAAACCCGTATTCTAGGAAATAGCATTCGTTACTCGCTGTATGCTCGATTCGAAACGATTGGAGTCCTTGACTAAACCAACCTTCCCAAGACCTGTCACCAATTAATGCTGTTCTTTGTTTCCCCAGTGGAGGATTTCGAGCTGCGGTCCACCAACGAGACCATCGCCAATGCCGACGAGGGTGATGACTTCGACAAGCTGAAGGCGGCCCGCGAGAAGGAGCGCCAGGAGCGGCAGAAGCAGAAGTTCGCTCGTTCCATCAGCACGGCGCCAGGAGCCGACGGCGTGGCTCCGACGATCGTCCCCGTAATGGCGGCCACGATCATCGCCACGCCAGCAGCAGCAGCAGCGGCCGTGGCAGCCACAACAACAGCAGCCGCAGCAGCGCCGGCAACCGCAGCACAAATTCCGGGCAACAACTCCAGCAGCGACCTGCTCTCGAGCTCGGAGCCCATCTCGAGCTCGACCGTGCGGCTGACGGACGACGACAGCGAGATTCGCTCATAGTACAGCGCCAGTTTCGGCAACATGACGCTCTTCAACTTTCTCAACGACTTCGTCTAGGCCTCGTACGCGTGGAGCCCCGCTCCACAATTAGTTAGTTGCTAAGTTCGCCCTAAGTTCCGGAGTTATTTTCGATGGATTCTATGGTTAAGAAACAGTTTGTATTATTTATTGCTAGTTCGTTCCCGGCCTGTATTTCCCCAAAAGCACGGCTCAAACTGCTCTGTAGTATTGGCTGAAACACCTTTTAGGGTCCGTAGTAAGTAGTATTTTGGTGTCGAAGCCCACTGGAATCGACTCATTGCATCATTTTGGGAGCTCGCGTTAAATGGAAATGTTTTTTAGTACATGTTTTTGTGTTTCGTTTCGAATGCTCATGGAATATTAAAAAGCCCCTTTCAAGGCGCCCGTCAGTTATGCTGGAGGATGTCTCTGGACGGACGGACGGACGGGCGCCACTCTTAATGTTAACTATTTATTAAACTTAGGTTAAGTCTTAATACTACGATATTAATACTGGTTAGCGACAAATGAAACTCTTGTATATATAGGACATTAAAAACATACGATGCTATACAAGCTAAGAAAGACAGATTCTAGAAACGGTTACTTTTGTTGTAACCGCTAATGGTTGGCTGTTGCTTCTGTGAACAGTATTCCTACGCATATGTTGGAACATACATACTTCCTATTAAGATACAATTGTCTTTTACATATTAAAATGTGTACCTAAGCAGCACTAAAACGTCGTAGCGACTTCTTTAATAACGTAGCAAGTAATCTCTGCTAATTGTTAGTTTATTTTTGTAACATAAGATAATTGCGGCATTGTATATTTTTATATGAACATCGTCAAATATATTTAACTCGATCTACAATGAAGAATTATAACTCAGCAGTAATATATGAATAACTAAAGGTGGAGTTTCAAGGTTTACTTGAAATTGAATTCTTGATATCAATAGCGATAACTTAATTGTTGTTCTACAAGCAAAACGGGTAGAGCTAGATGAGTTGTTGGTGATTTCTCGGTCGCATTCTTATATTCCGCATTCTTATATTCGATATTTCGATTTATTTTTTCTAGAGTCACCATATTTTCGCAAAAATTACTTTAAACTACTCTGCAAGCTAGACAAGCTATTAGCAATCGAATTATTATTTTTTGGGTTTTGGTGACTTCTGGTGACAATGTGGCTAACCTAGAACGGCTACCATCAGCTTTACAGAAAATAACTAAATCGAGATAATGATTAGTGTCAGACCATCCCTGCTTATAATATAGGAAATGGAAAACAGGGAGGGTCAAGCAAAAAAACCGAGTGGACGGTTTTTCGACGTCGAGAGTTTTTGTTTTATTTTTGTTTACTTCTTGTTCTTCTTTCGGTCTTCATTCGTAACATTCTTACTCGCTCGCCCTTCTTCTTTTCGATCTTCGGTCAATGCTGACGCAGAGTAGAAATTTCCGACAATTTTCATAATTAAAAACCACAAATGGACAGTCACCTGGACAGCGAGAGCTATTGGAATCGGTCAACGAGCAAAGCATTTAGCTTCGACGACGACGTTGACGATACCGGGATCTGCAGTGGAACTGTGGGGGATTCGCTCTACAGTTCTGAATGGGACTCGATGGGAATTCTCAACGACGACGCAGTGTCGGAGGCGAGTTACGACAACAGTATTACCGCTGGTGGCCTCAATTTGTCCATCAAGTCAGTGATTTCGGATGAGGCTCTGAAGCTGGTTCTGCAGGAGCAAATGCTCGACGACGAAATCATTCCGAAGGGCGTACCCGCTGATGAGGAACTGAAGATTCTACGTAGGTAATCCTGCTGGGTTTGTTTTGTCGAAAAAGCTTTCATAACGACTGGTATCGTTTAGGAAAATGCAGACCACGTTCTACAGTCCTTCGCCCGAGGCAACCGCGTACAAACTGCTTCTGGGAAAAAATTGTCACCTAGAAGTGTTCAAGTCGCTGCAAGAGAAGGTAAAGCTGTTGAACGCCGTGCTGTCCAACGGGGGTGGCGATGCCATCATTACCGTTCTGCTCTTCATGAAGAGAACTCTAAATAGGAACAAGTTTCATAAAATTCTGCAAGGCCAGCCGAAGGCGCTGGAGCACTACATCAGCTATCTGACACAGCGCCGTGACCCGGAGCTTTACGAACTGCTTCAGTTGTTTGGAAAACCACACGATGCTGTAATGCAACAATTCAAAGCCATTTGTGAGCGATCCAGTACCAATAACGTTGTTTCCGACCTACATCTGAGGCAACAGAAGCTGCGGCAATTATTGGATAGTTACACCGCTGGTGGTGCAGTGATTGGCATCTACCAACAGATGTTTCTGAGCTCACTGAAGCTAATTGAACTCATTGCTAAGGAACGAAATGCTTTGGACAACTTGGTAGGTGTTAATTCATCGCCCATTGAAGTGCTGCACGCCTGCTGCCGCAAGCATAACAACTGGAAAGAGCAGGATATGGTGAAGAGCACGTCGCCATTTCGGGTGTGTGCCGAGCAGCAGATATCGCCGGCCCAGTTCGAGTGGACAGCGCTAAACGAGCGCGCGAGTGCCCAGGCCTATGCCGACTTGGAGTGTGTGTTCGAGCGGGTGCCCACATGGCATCCCATGAAGCAGAAGCAGTTCCACATCAGTTTCTCCCTAGATGCAGCCATATTACGACTGTACGAGTTTAGGGCTCCCCCCGTAGTGCTCTACCATTTCGTTTCGAAAATTAGTAATGCGACTGAGAAGTTAGAGATTGCTAATAAGGTGAAGTGTGTCAAGGGGAGGATCGATGCCTTGGCTAGTCTTAAGGACATCAGTCAGTTGACACAACTACGAGACTCTCTATCCGATCGCTCGGAAGAGCAGTTCTATTGCGATAAGGTTCTAAAAGGGTTGCAGACTAAGCGGTGGTCTACTGATAGCATAAAGCTAAAGCTCTGAAACCCTCGCTACATCCGTTCTCATAAATTGAGATGGAGTTTGAGGAATGGACCTTTTTGGATGCAGGTTTCCAAGGTTCAAACATATTGGAAAAGTAGTCCATAGTTAGTTATATTTCATTTTATATGTTTTGTATTTAAAAACGTTTATTTCATGAATTAATAAATTAATTGAATAATGCTTTAATCAATTTCGATTTTAAGTATTAGGATCACAAGCTATAAATATACAAAAATGTTTGATTCTATAACATATGCCTTGTTTGAGTAGATTATAATTTTATTTAATTACACACAAAAGCAATATTTATCATAGGCAACAAATATATTATTATTTCATATCTGATATTATTAAAGTTCTGCATTTAAATTGTAAAGCTTTGTCAAAAAACATGGTGAAGCATTAAACAACGAAGCGGGTTAATTAAGACTATAATCGCTTGCTATTCACATAAGTTTCGAAAACAATACTGTTTTCGTGATAATTAATTTTGTTAACGAGTTCAGTGAAGTTCTATGAATTTCCCGATCGTCTCCGACACCAACGATATCGAAAGAAGTTTAATGTTTAGAGATCCATAATTTTCTAAACGGCCCTATGATGATTCTCCGCCTTGAAATGCTTAAGTAAATAAATAAAAATTAAAGCACGATATATGCATTTCGAGTGAAAATCCAGTCTCTCTTTCCACTTTATGTTCTCATTAAATCATATTAACCCGAGAAGTTCTCTAGAAAACGAACAATATGTAACAACTCATTCGTTCAATAATTCGATTTAAGAACTAAGCACTGCTTCTGCCGTAAAGCTTTAGGCCGCAAAACAACTGCCATATCTTAAACCAAAGCATATAAATACAAATTATAACTAAAATTAAAAATACAAACATTAGAAAATAACAAAGAACTAATTATTACAATGCTTCAAAAGCCTCTGGCAAACAATTGTTTTGAATTTAACACTTAAACTATCGAAAATCGTATCGGTGTCCTCCAACTTGTATTCGCTCTCATTCTGATTGGGATCCTGAGCAATAAGACTCTTGAACTTTTGATTCAGGTTTTGCTCTAACACCGTATTGTTATTGTTGAAATATAATACATACGACAGCTCCAGCAGATAGTAGTCCAGATCCGATAAAAAGAACCTCTCACACTCAAGCAGATCGAATTTCCGACCAATGAAATGCATGAAAACATAATAAATGAAGAATTTTAGATCCTGTCGACGCATTGGCACGAAACTCGTATCCTTTGTGAAGTACTCGAATATTTTTAGAGTCTTGTGTGCAGTATCGCAGATATTTAAACAAAGGGTAAAAGCGTCCACAAACTTAAAATTTAGCATATGTGTTCGGATGCGATACTCTAGGCGCTGTCGCGAAAATTCACGTATCTTGTCCGGATTGTAGAGTCCGTGAAAGACATATAGGCAATAGTGAATGTAGGAGCGCATCTCATTGACACTCTCATTGTCGCCATCCTCTGCGAGCGTGCTCTGTGATTCAACAGCTTCTACTCTCTGTGCTATGACCTCCGCTCCAACTCCACTCTGATCTGCGTTGTCAGTGAGTGGGAGTCGTGCGTAGCTTTGCTCGTCAGGTGTGCATTCACAAGAGCTCTGATTCTGGTTGGCGCACGAAGGACTCTCACCACACACTACTACTTGCGCGTTGTACGACAGGTTAATGGAAGAGACATCATTATTGCTAAGATTCTCTAGACTTGAGATCATATCATCTGAATCCTGTCCCGACTGCAGCTGGTTATCGTCACTCAATGTTGATTTGTACTGATGCGACGGGGATGGACGTTCACAGTTGTCGTTGTGAAAGCTTATGCCAGCTTCTTGAACGAAATGTGGTTGATATTTCGGTATACTCTTCAGATAGCGCACTGGCTCATTGTCCAACCGGATTCGAGGTCGTGGTAGATTGATTTCCACGGGCACCTCCACACATTGGCTTTCGAAGCGCATCAGGCGTTTAGTGGTCGGCAAGCACACTACACGTTGTTTCGACTTGTCTATCGAGTTACCCAGATCTCGACCACACTATTGAAAAAATTATGCAAATTCGAAATAATCATAGTTTTAATAAATGTATATGCATACCTGTCCGTTTGAGTTACCGCCAAAGGCTTTCACTACGTAATCCGTGGTCATAACCAGGGTGAAGTCCGCCCCACAATCTACATACATTGGACTCTCAATGCCGTCGATAGGAGATGGTTTATTTACAGCACGACGTTCTTTATCTTCGGTTCCTAGTTGATGTTCTAGGTTCTTTCCCCAGGTGTATAAAGTGCACGAGGATGAGATCATGGCGAAGTGGAAAAGTCCACTTGAGAGCTAAAAGTTCAAACAATCGAAATAGATTTGTGAAGTACTGATTCAACTGAACCGAATTGTGTATTACTCACTTGTCTAATTTGTCCAGCGACCTCCGACGTATCGACCAAATGTGGCGTCATGTGCTCACACGGATCCACTTCGGTTGAAGGCTGTTTCTGTTGCGATAACTCTATTTTCTTTTCTTCCATAGGTTTCTGCTGCGAGAATTCTATTTTCTTTTCATCCATATGTTCCAAGGGTTTGATTGGCTGTGCTTCTTGAGGTTTTACTGGCTCTATGATTTCTTCCACTACATCCTCAATCACTGGTATGTTGATGATCGAAGCTAGTGATGAGGCTATTTCTGTACTGATTGATACCACATCGTCTTCTTTCTCAATAGTTTCAATAATTTTATTCTTCGATTCGTCGGAAGCACTTTCCAAGTCTTTATCGCCTGTGTTCCTTGTGGTTTCTATGGCAGCAGCTGATGTTGAAGCTCCTGGGTCAGCCGCTTCGTTCTCTGGAGTTTCAAAGTGCGTTGTTCTGTCATTTGATATGGTAGCCTCGAAACGTTTGCTCATTTCACGACGTTGATGTTCGTCAATCTTTTGTTTAGCATTTGCTCGCCTCTTAATTTGGTTTGCCAACCGGAGAGCTTGTGGCGAGGACCCCCAGGTGTATAGGCAATTGTTTTCATCGACAACTAACTGCAATTTGAAGAGCATGTGTCGTTAATATAGTAAATTTAATCACAAGTTGTAGACGCCAATACTTACATTTGAAAAGAATTTGGTGTGTATCAGTCTTATTCGTGCACTGTTTCCCATATCCAACTTAAGGGGTACTAAACTCTTCACTTGACTAGTGCAGTTCAGTTCATTGTCCGGTGCTCGACCAGTCCCACTACTGGCAACTGTGGCGGTTGAAGTGGTATGTGAATTTATACCCAGTTGGCCAAAGTGGTTTGAACCGAAAACGTAAAGCTCTGTATTTTGATTTTGACTTTGCTGGCCCTGACATAGCACCAAACTATGAGCGTGTCCCAAAGATACTTGTACAACTTTCTTATATTTAAAAAATGAAACTAATTTTGGCTCGGCTACATTTTCGGTATCGCCATGACCTAATTGTCCATAGACTCCCCAACTAAAAAGACAATTTCATAACAATTCAATGAATTTCACAGGATAACTGATACCATTTTATAACTTACCCCCATGTATACAAAAGTCCATCCGCTACAACTGCATTGTGATACTGTCCTGCTTCCAATATCGTTATGTTTTTGCCATCCAACACCTGCACTAGCATTGGTTGAAGCGACATTTGCATATGACGTCCAATACCCAGTTGTAGTAAATTATTATTGCCCATGGAATACAACTACAAATCAAAAAATTAAAACCAGAAAATAGAGTACAACCACTGCAGACTATTCTTACCCCATTATTAGTTAAAACTAGCGTATGTTGCCTGCCACATTTCACTGCGTGAACCTCCAAGTTCAATTGTGAAAGAACTTCAAGGCATTTTACTGCATGTGGAGGCTCCGGTGGATCTAAATAACAAGTAGATCAACTTTGATAATGATTTATGAATTATTGTGTATTTTGAAAACCACTAACCGGAAGACTTGCTAACACTATAATTACAAGGCACTCCATTTGAACCCCAGAAGTAGGCTACGCCATCCACAACGCACGCGCAGTGTGCACAGCCGGCTGAGATCGGTTTAAATCTTGAAGATTCAATGGCAAACTAAAGCGAAAGATTTTTTCCAGAAACCTTTAATTATTAATATTTGAGAAATACGCACCTGATTGTCTTCGTAAGTCAGCCTAAAAGTAGACAACGCATTGATAATGTTCTCGCGCTTCGAACGTTGAGATTCCATATGTATGAGTACAGCTAAATAGGTTTCAATGAGCGTTTTACAAAAATCAAACAAGTACGTATTATTGTCATTCGAGTTCTGCTCGGATCGACATGATGAGTTATGGGAAACTACTGGACGCAATGTCGCTGAAAAGGGATTCAATTGCTGCTCCAAGCGCTGCACACATGGATGCACTCACTGTCAATCATTTGTCTTTTTATCATTAAATCTAAAAAAACGTACCTTTAAGACACAATCTCGTATGTTCTCAAGTTTTTCCTGGATAAACACAAAGTAGTCGACAGCAATATGAGGCAAATAGGTGATGCTCTCGGTAAATATCGGCTCACTTAGGTTGTAAAGACATACGTTTAACTCTGAATACCAACCTTATGTAAAAACATTTATTGTTTCATATGCTAAAATCGACTACAAAGACTTTACCGAATTCCTGCCCCACAACGCTAGTCAGAGCCAAGAATGTGTCCAAACATACTCCACGGACTTTAGCCAAAATCAGAGCTGCAGAAAACAGACCACTCTGACACAACACAATGCTAGTCATGTTGGTGTGGAACTTTGAGTTAGTCACAAGGAAGTTCCTAGTAGTATAAAATAGCCAAATGTATTATTTTGCAATTGTGAATGTATTTGAAACTCACCACAGCGGAAGATAATTCTTGTCGTTCACGGCCTTTTCAGCCAAAGTGATTAGGAGTAGATTGGCTAAATGGAATTGAGATGATGGCGACATTTGTAAATTGCTTATCGACTCGTCCACTCCATAGCAATAGTCACTGCAGGAAGCACCTTCGTTTACAACCGTTGTTCCGTACGACTCGGGAGTCGGAGGCAATATAAGACGCACATCTTCCGAGTGTCTATACGTAATGTCCGCCAGAATGGTCTTCAGAATAGGACTGCAGAAGTATTGTGATTTCAATAGATATGTAGACTTAAGCGCCATCGCACAGAGATGCATGAGGGCGTACGTCTGACCGAACATTGCTAGTTTAAGCGCCGTTCGTATGGGTTTGATTCTAGCCGTATTGTAAGTGAGCAAAGCTTGAGCAACCTTCTTTCGTCGCAAGAGATAGTCGCCTGCGAACTCTATGCAAGACTCGTAGAAAAGATCGAATGTATTGCAGAATTCACGGCATTGGGTCCATTCTGCAGCGAGGGCAGAGTCCAAGAATATGGCGAATGGTTCTTTTCTATAATGAATTTTGAAATATAATTTTTATAAACTTTATTGACTTTGAAACACATACTTGAGTTGAATATAGTAGACGTTCTTGTTGGTCACAACATAGCAAGGATCATAATTAATCTTGGGAAATTCACTCTTCATGATTTCCATCTGGCGCAATGAGTATTCTTCCTGTACATCCGCTGTTTCGTAGAACTGCACGTAATCCATAGGAGAACGAATCTCTTTATAGTCGAATGCTTTTGCCTTCTCCTCTTTGGAGATGGTCTCGGGTACATCCGTCGTCCGGTATGAGGCCATTTGATACAAATTAAGTACGGTTTCGTTTTCAAAGCGAAATATGCTCAATAGACTGGATTCGTTGAATTTCTGAAGGAGAAGAAATTTTATTCCATGACCATGGAGATAAATTATGCTTAGAACTTACATCTTCTTCACCACTTCGTAAGGAAGCCATCGCACTGCTTATAACACCAACAGCATTGATGAGGTTACTAGAGGTAGAGCTGCTTGCCGAAGTACCACTGGACGTTGCACTGGTATCGGTGCTGCCACTGGCCGTTTCCCTGCTTCGTCCTGGTTTAAGGTCCTCTTCACTCAAGTCCTCGAATAGATCTTTTTCTTCGTTTGACTCTTTTTGGGCTGATTGCGATTCCTTTGGTTCTTCGACATGTTTTTGCTCCTCCAGATCGACATATTGTATGGAATACAATATGTTAGAACTGATCAAGATGTCGTGGCAATTCTTTGGTATTTTGTACAGAAACAGTGGTTTAAGATTGATGTCAATGTTGTGCACGGACAGGGAGTTCGACTGACTATGCAGAGCACTGAGCAGGTAAGTGTTGCGCAGGTTTTGTATTGTGTAAAATGAGCCCGCCGTAGTGCCGAGAACCTCGGGCGTCAAGGATGGCGAGTCCATGATCGTGAAGGTTCCGAGAGTGTTCTCAGGCATATCTAGAATTGAATGTTACAAGATAATCAAAACAAAAAAAACAAAACTTCGTAAGAATCGTAAAAACAAATGAGCAGAAGCCAACAGGATTATAGAAACTTATAAACCAAAAATAGCGCATGTGACTAACATTGAATAACAACTTAATGCTTCGACTCGGATAACCATAAATTGTATGCTAGGTTCCCAAACTCACCACGCTTTGCTCGCAACCGCGTTAAAATTACAAAAACTATTTGAAAAACTAAGAGATCGAAACGAAAACAGAGGAAAGGTATTGGAAGCATATAGAAAGAAACTAAATTTCAGTTTGAAAAATGCAGTTCTTCGAATTAAACTGAACAATTTTGAACATTTCCAATTTTAAAGGGCTTTCGCAATGTAATAAGATTTTGACCGAATTTGATTGTTATTCGAATACGATTGTTGTTCATTATACACTTACATTCTTCTAGTTTCTGACGATTATCGGACAATCGCATTTTGATGGCGTTTAATTTTTTCGATCCTAGACTCTTGAGTGATGCCAGACGAGCACGAGCTGCTGGCAAAATGCCAGCTCGTCCATTGATGTCGTCAATGTCTTGGAGTTGTTGTTGCTGCTGCTGCTGCTGTTGAAAGCGCACACCTGTCGATTGACCAAATGTCGAGTTGTCGTTCGTTGTGCGACTCACAGCCACGGAATAGGGTGGAGGCGGGGGCATTGTTGTTTGGGTTGACTGTTGTGGGACTCCTGCCAGAGGATGTGGTGGCGGCGGGTACGGCGGGTGAGGGCGCGCGTTCGTTGGAACTTCGTCATTTTTGACGAACACATCCTCTTCTAGTTGGCTACTGTCGGAGGCTGGATCGGAGCAATTACTATTTGATTTCATTTGCATAACAATTTGCCAATCGCTTTCGCGCACCTGCGATGACGAGGGCGAAATATCGCCGGGATAAGTGTATTTGATAGCTTTTTGTTCGAGCAGCAGTTTGTATTGCTGTTTCAGTGATGATGTTATCTACAGAAGGAATCAAAATAAATTCAATTTCTAAGTTCACTATAGGTTAACTTACCAATAGCATAACACTCTCCAACGTGCTATCTTTGCAAATTAAGAGCTTCATCACGGACCCACTTTCAATAGCAGTGCTCGCTACGAAGGGACAATTTGGACTCAAGCCTACGAAGCAAATCGAGCCGTCTGAGTAGCCGATCACGGCGCGATTCGTGCCGTCGAGGGTTTGCCACCAGACCACCGAAAGCGGAAAGGGACAAGTGTTTGACGCCATGAACGACGTGCTCATCACTTGGTTGTTTCCGGCTTTATCTATACCGCTGTTGGTGGCAGCAGAGTGCGTCAACATATTCAGCGGTACGTCCTGAGCGTAAACGTCAATTGAGTGCTCTTCTAGTGGAATTATAACAACACCATCTTCGTCTTCTACGTCTACTGATGCAGGACTTTTCTCTGAAGCTTTCTTCTCGGTAGCTCGACTAACAGAATGCGAATCGTCTATTCGAGTTTTAGCGGCCAAGTCATTCGATAGCTGTTCCACCTCATCAGCTTGCGCTAGGGGTTCTACTGGGACTGATTTGTTGTTTTCCTCGTTGTGTACTCCTGATGTACTCGATGTTGCTGGTGGTTGTGCAGCGGTACCGGTGTTGGGATTGTGGTTCGGACACTTCTTGGAGTTGGGGCATTCGTGGGGACCCACAAACGGAATAATGTACGAGGTGACTTGCGTTGTGCTGTAAGGTTGCTGCGGATATGTGCCCAACGTCAGTGTGGCGGTCTTGTCGACAACCGCGAGCGCAGGAACTATATGAAGAGTATTATCGAAACCTACGGAACGAAAGGGAGCATGTTAGAAGTAGTCGTTTGCTTAGTCTTCGAATGTGACATCTACTACACAGTACAAGCCGAGTTTATTTTAAGCTTCAAAGGCGATTACTGCGGGTTCACTGCCTCCCCCAAATGAGAGAAATTAAAAGACCGCAAAAACAACAGACACGCTGTCTAGCACGGGCCGTTGCGACAATTATCGCAACAACCTATTGGCCGACCCGAGCAATGCTCTGGGGACGAGTCAATAAATCAGCGCCGAGTTGATTAATACAATCGCAAAACAAAGCAGTGCAACGCAAAGCAAAGGACAGCGGCGAAGTGCAGCAAAATCAATAATCAATACCTTTGATTTGCCACACGATAACCATCTACATGGCATTGCTGCCTTGCCGTGGCGGCCCGCCTTAACCCGCTACTGTTCCCCCTACTTACAGAGCACGAGCAGCCAAGTGCCCGTGGGATCGAAGCACACGTCGTGGATTACTCGGTTGGTGCGGCGGAACCATGAGATCAACTTGAGCACTTCCTGGCCGCCCTCGTTCGTGTAACGGAACACAATGTCATTCTCCTCGGAAACTAGACAGAGCAGTTGCTTCCGAACATCGTAGTCTGTGACGGTGGACAACTTGCAGTTCAGATTCGTAATAAGCGGCTTCAGTTCGAAGATTTCCAATTGCTGCAGTAAGGACGTCATTGTGGCCGGTAGCGACGTGCAGTCTGCGGTTAGCACAACGTCTCCTCGTCGTCGCTGCGTTTTTTCTTATACTGTTCTTGCTATTGCGGTCGGTGTGGTGGGGAGCCTTACGTTACGTTGTGTTGTGTGGTGTGCGTGCGAGCTCGTGCGAATGAGTGGTTGTTGTTGTTTGGTTCGGCGAGAGTTTCACGCTGCAATTAAGAATAAATGAAATTTGTTTGGTAACGCAATGGGACGGGAGAGCCGACGAAGCGAAGCAAATCGAAGATCGTCACATGCGAAATTTTCACAGATAGGTATTGAAATTTTGAATGTTTTGACATCTAGCATAAAAAATTTCTTCCTTTGAATTTTTCTCTTCGTTTCATTTGCTGCCCATCGCACTGCCTCGCCCCGGCCCCTACACATACCTTTTCAAAGTGGAGCTGCTGATTCTGCTTCTTTCTCTCCTCCACCACCTCCTCCGCTGCTTCTTCCTCTTCTGCACTACTATTGCTGATCCGATTCCCCTCCGGGAATCCAATTAGAATTTCTCTACTTCGCTTCTCACTCCTGCATCTGATTTCCGCATTTTCTGATTTCCTGATTTGGATTGTGAACTTCCTTAGAAACTTACTAATATGTAGACAGTATTTTTTCACTACTCTAGGCTCCGGATTTATTTATAGAATATTTTTTCAATTTTTTGCAATACAAAAACGTCCGCGATAAAAAATTTTTACATATTATGAAATGTCAGTGTGCGAGAAATGTGGAAAAGTGAGAGAATCGCGGAGAAAATCAGCTGTCAAAGCTTAATGTCAGTGGCAGGGTTGCCGTTTTCGGTTACATCTGTTGGGTCAAGAAAGTGCAGCAATTTTCTACGAGTTTTATATAAAAATGTGTATTCCCCATGCTTGTAGGTACAAGCACGAACCATTAAAAAAAAAAAAAACAACGAAATTCGGATTCTTCTGAGTAAATTAGTTTTTGATAGAAGGAACATCTTTGGAGGTACACTCTCTGGGATTTCGAACACTTGATTTGAATTTTGTTCGTGTTTAGATCACAACATTTTTATAAAATTTCATTTTACTCGACATATATATACTCATACAGAAATTTATTCAAATTCAAATATACTCAAGAAAGAAACTTTACGATTCTAGTTTTATCAAACTGTTAAAAATTAGTGCAAACAATATAGTAAATTAATAAATATCCGTATACTCCCAGTGCACTAGTTGATATCCTAACCCAGAAACCACAGTTAGCAATGTCACTAACCCAAAAAAAGATTGAGATTATTTTTTCGTACACATCTCCTAAGTACATTTCCACCTGCTACAAATGACCTTAGATTTAAGCGGAATATTTTTATAGATCGTTAAAAAACAAAAGAACTCTGCGATTATATAACAACAATAGACCTTTTCTTTTGTGGCTTAATAAAACACAAATGAGCCCTGTAACAAGAAGAAGGGAGCTTTCTGAGCTGTAGCTGTGAATTCGCTCAATTGATTGCAGCGCCACTTCTACTTCTAGCGGTGGTTGGCACCTCAGGCGTAGTGTGCTTCGACACCGGGATTGCTCTAGCGTTTCATTGAGTGCACTGCACTCTCGACAGTTTAGCTATTCGTCTTCATTCAAATTCGAAATCTCTTTCTGTCGTTGTATTCTTAAAAGTTTGAAAAAATTATGACAACAGTGCTGTAGTACAGCGAAAAGAAAACTTGTTTTACCATTTTTCGTTCCTAAGTATTGATAACTATAACGTGTGCATTTTTTTCGTTTATATTCCCCTGTTCACCTAACATTTTGCATTTCGTTCGTAATTCAAAAAGAATAAACAAGATAGAAAAACAAATACAAAATAATATATTTTCGGATTTTATCAATAGCCCACACCATCTACACGGATTTCGCAGTCGATTCAGTTACTGGACCCTACATTTGATATGCCTCGTTGAACAATCCACAACGATCACCCCTGGCATGAGCGCCGAGCACTCCCGGCACCTGACGACTGGACGGGCTGCAGGTGGGGCTGGTGGACGGCGGTTGGCGGTCGGCGTCCCACAATTAGTGCGCAATCACCTGAGGCTCAACAAACAAGATTTCAATAAGCCACGCCACGGAATTCATCGACTCCGGGCGAGGTTCCTCCTCCTGCAGCGGACCCTTCGCTGCCCAACTGGAGCGGGCACAATGGGAAAAACAACAAGAAAGACAACAACAATTGTAGCAGCAGCAGGAGCAGCCGGGAGACAAGGTGGAAGGAAGAACATCAAGAACAACGAAACCAACGACCAGAGCAGAGCGAAGCGAAGTTCCGAAAAAAGTGCGCGCAGCAGATTTTAATCGAATTCACAGCATTGTTTGGCTGTCAGGCAGAAACGCAGCGTCGCGATTATCGTCGAACGTGAACACGTTTATTGCCATTGTTGTTGTTGCCGTAAATTCCGATCGCATTGCAGAGTATTGCACCAAGCTCAACCCCAGCTCCAGCACCAACTCCAGCACCAGCCTCAGCAGGTTCTTCCGTTCGCCACGTTTGCGCCCCTCGGCCCTCCCCGGCCGCCCCCTGTGCCCTGGTGCTCGTCCTCGTGTTCTGCGCCTTATTATGGCCAACATTATTAACCGAGCGAAATCATGGTGGAGTTGCTCAGAAAACCCTCCCCTTTTGGACATTAAGTGCCTCGGACGCACGCACGCACGAAAGAGCGAGCGAGCGAGCGACCGAACCTCGATGAGCTCGAAGGAAGATCCCAACGAGAAGAGAGAAAAACAACAGCAGCAACAACAACGACAACGACATGGATCACGGGATAAAAAACGAAGTAGAAGTGGAGCCAGAGCCAAGTACCCGAAATCTCATGAATCTCATTAAGGGCAGACATAAAATTGTTGTAATAACAGCAAATTGAGTTCCAACCCATTTTCCGATACCAGCTCAGCCTCAGCCCTACCTGCGAGTGGCCCCGGTCCGAGGACGGCCGAAGGGTGGGCGGGTCGGACCGGAGCGGAGCTGGGGGCGAGGGTGTGGTGGATCTCGCCTCGCCTGGATCCCGGCTGAGCTCGGTCTGCATCTAGGCTGTGGTCAGAACATGGAGACGCCTCTAGGCTGCCTTCACACTATCCGGTTATTAGACTTCCTTGCGAGTTTCGCACCCTCCCATTTCCGATTCCATCGCTTTAAGACACACACATTTGCGACACTCGTTAAATTATTTCTGAAGACTCCTCCGCCTTAATTAGCCTCCGTCGACTTCCGTTGATGTCTCGTCGCACTTTAGAAGGAAACTACTATTTCACTACTATTTCCGACGATCGGATGACTCAAATCGTTCCCCGAGTGGTTGGAGTGACCATGTGTGAGTCGGTCCACCAGAGACACCGAAGCGCCTGTCAAACTAAGCTGGCCTACAGCGAAATTCCACGTCTCCTGGTCACCTTCGGCCCGTCGCATTGCGAAGATCCGTCGTCGTCGTCGTCGTCGCGCTCGCAACAGGCAGCGATGGCCCCGCACCGCGTCCAACGAGGAACCTCTCTAATGAAAACCCAGTTATAAAGTTCACGCCTCCAGATCGTGAACGGAGCCGGGCGGACGCATGTGCCTCGCCCCCGAACAGCGCGGAGAACTTTTAATTCGCGCATTAGCGGCCCTCCGAAGCCGCGGAGCTCCACCGTCGCGGCATGGTGCGGTGGGCTGCGGGGTGCGGGATGCGGGAGGCGATTAAACGATTAACCGAGGCTCGGTCGGTTGGTCGGTCGGTCACTCGGCGTGGAGCCTCGTCGTGCAACGTGGTCCACGGCAAGTGCATGCATGCAATGGCAAATTGTTGTTGTCGTTATTGCCGTTGTTGTTGCCGGTACTTGTTAGCCCGATTCGCCAGGCCACGTTCGCACATGTGGCGCGCTCCGTGCAAGCAACTGAGACCGAGACCCGACGCTGCACGGCCTGCCAGGACCGGCCCCATTTGACAAGGCCGTCGCACACATGGTCGACGTCGTTCGCATGGTCGGCGGCGCTCACATGGCCGGCGTCCAGACAGACGTGCGGCGAGGAGCCCGCTGGAAGTCGGGGCCGGGTCGGGGCGCTGCTCTAATGCCAGTTATTAAAACGTGAAACGTGATGCCTTCGACGTGGCTGCGTTTGACGGCTTGCGTAGGCCTCGGTGTCCGATGCGTCTCCTTCTTTCTCTCTCTCTCGCTCTCTCTCTCTCTCTCCCTCTCCCTGCCGCTCTCCACTGACCGTCGGAGAGTCGTTGGCCGATGGACGGCCTGACGTGCTCCTTCCTTGTGGGCTCCTTCGCGCCGGACGACTTCCTTCCTGCGGCGAGGCGAGGCGAGGCGCACAAACCGCGCTCCCAGATCGCAATCTTAATGATCGAATTGCAGGTCACAAGTTTGCAGCTCGTTTGCGGGCAGGCGGCCGGCCGATTATCGTCCGGCGCGGATGATGACTCCGACTTGAACCTCTACTGCGACGCCAACTCCGAAGACGGCCACGACCACGCCGAAGACCACGACGGCGACGGATCATTTTCGGGCCAGTCACCGGTTCGACTCGCTGCACCCCGATCCCCCCACCGTGCAGCGCTTTTCCACGTATCGCGCGCATCCATGCATCGGCGGCAGCGCCAACGGCCCGTCGCCCCCTGCTCCGTCGGCCACCCTCGGCCGCCCCCGACCGCACTCTGTTGCCATCGCACTCAGCCGTGCGGCGACGGGAGGACGGGGCCACGGTGTTGACAGATGCGCGCCAATTAGCTCCGGGCCGCCGAGAATTCGCGCGAACTGCCGCTGTGGGGTCCAATTAGGGCGCTCATCGTGGGAGGGTGGCGACGGCCCGTCTCCGTGTGGAGCTGGGGAGTCGGGGTGGCGGTAGCGCATGTCGCCGGTGTCGAAAAAGACGTCGCTCGAGTTGTGACGCGGCTCGGTTGGCTCCTGGCATCGGGCGCGAGGTCCTTGCGACGGAACCGCAGGTGGAGAGAGCGAGCGAAACGGCGAAAGCGACTCGTCTGGGATCCATCAAACTTAATTTCTTTCTAATTAGTTTTCTCTCGCCGCTTGTCGTCTCAGGTCGCCCGTCCCTGGCCGCCCCCCTCGGCGGCGGCGCCCGCAGTTCCGTCACCAGGCGAGGTGTTAATGAAGCCATTTGGGAGGACTGCGAAATCGCGGTTGCCCATCGGGCGCTTAAAAATGGATTTCGCTTCATGTCTGTTTAATTGTCGGCTTCCATTAACCTCCATCGGATTTGGTGTCGGGTGTCGGTTTCGTTTGCCTGCGCCGAAATATTGCATGTCTGGGGAAATTGCAATTTTATCATTAATGAGAATCTCCTCCGGATTCCCGGCGCGGCGACATCTTGAGGAGGTGCCGCAACCCTATCCCAACCGGCCCTACCCTGTCCTCGAGGGGCCTTCGGGACCCGCCGGGCAGTGCGGTGTGTCTAATTGGTTTTCATGTCGCCCGATCGCATTCTCCGCGCCGCGATAATGCCTAAAGTCATATCGGCATGGAGGGCGGCCAGGGGCCCAACGGTCATCATTAACGGGATCATTATAGCCGCGATGGCGAGAGACGTCTTATTCCCTGGGGTATCTTGATCGGGGAATATTCCCTCTTGCAGCCATTCCACCATCCCTTCTACCAACTTTTTTTCGGGTTTTCCCCTTCTGTTCTGCGGCCTTTGAACCATGCATTTATCGAAAAGATTTCGATTTAAAAGTAATAATTCTTTTAAATATAAAATTAGTCTAATTCAACAAAAGTTAATTTCGGTTTCAAACTTTCATATTTGATAATTTTACATTTTATTTTTAATAAAATCAATTTAATTTCAATGACAGTAAATATAGATTTCATAATGCTATTAACATAATGCTAACCATCACGTTTGTCTTAATTATAATATTTGGGATTTGAAATTAATTTAAGTTCATGACAAATATTTTAGATCTACAACAAATATTTTTATTTCAGTAATAAAACTTTTTCATTTAGTCACAATATTTTTTATACAACAAATTGTATATACATTCTATTACGTACCCCAATTGTTCTATTTTGCATGACATTTTCATATTCAAAAGTAATGCTAATTTTAATATCAATAAATCAATTTGTACAAACTTTCGAACGATTCATTTACCATCATTCTGGAGCCAAGTGAAAATCAAGACTCCCCATTCCTCGGAGCTGCCGGGTGCCAATCGGATCTCGCCCTAGATGCCTAGGCCGCGCAGCGTTGCCATCTTCCGACCACTTGAGTCCTTCTTCCTCTTCCTCCACCCCGCTCACTCCAGTCCCGACGTCACCGTCGTCGCCATCGCCGTCGTGGTCGTGGTCGCCGTCGCCTTCACCTTCCTTGCGAGCCCCTTCGACATGTGGCCGGCAGTCGGACTGGTCGGAAGAGCAGCAACACATGTTGTTGTTGTTACTGTATCAGTTGTTGTTGTTGTTGTTGTAAGTAACACTCGCTGTCGTGAGCGGCGTTGGAGGATTTTTTGCGCTCCAACGTGATTGGATCTCGGGCGATTATTTGTGCACTTGCACCAATGATGGTGAATGTTGAACGTTGAGCGGCCGCTGCCTGCGATGGACGATGGGCAATAAAATTGGTGCTTAAACGAAGCCACTCAGAGCCATTTAGCAGGCCACGATACACTGGGGCGAACACGATGCAAGCCTGTTTAAAGCCAGCCACAGCCACAGCAACAGCAACAACAACTGAAGTAACAAAAACAACAACAACAGCGCAGCGGTAACAAAAACAACGCGAAGAAAAACATGGCAAAACGTTTTTACGACTCTTAAGCCATGTGCAATTATTTCAGCCTCCTTCTCTTCCACGTCCACGTCCACGGCCACGTCGCCGTCCACAACTACGACCACGAGGCAACCGCGCCGCGCCGAGTCGAGCCGACCCAAGGCGAGTGCCAATGAGTCGAGCTGCTGCCGCTGCCGGCGGGAGGGCCAGGGACGGGAGGCGGGCAGGTGGGCAGGTGGTTGGCGGTTTGTAAAATGGAGTTTAGCTGCCATTTCGTCTGCCTCGTTTGGGCAACACCCACTCGAGCCTGTTACAGCGCCTGATGACGATGTCGACATGGCCAACGACCACGGGGACGACGCAGATGTAGGTGCGCGCTCCCATCGAATGGGGACGGAACGCGATGGCATGGTCGGCGATGGTTCGGGCCGGGACGTTGTTGATGTGATCTCGTCTGTGTGGCCAGAGTCGAGCTGAGCCGACTCGACCAGACCCGACACTTGTGCGCTGCAAGATGCTCCTTTTCGGGGATCACGATGCGGCCGACGATGCATGGCTGGCCCCGGACCTCGGCGGGCTCGTGGGCCAACGATGCAGCGAATCATTAGGGCGGCTTATTTATGAGTCCGTAATCGGCATCGCCTGCCATCCGATTAGTCGCGAAATATATGTGAGAGAAATGGCGACGGCGATCGACGATCGAGGATCGGACTCCTTCGCATTTCGTATTTGCCTTAACACTGACTTGGCGGACCGGTGTTGGAAAGCGATCGGGCAGATTCGCCTCGGCCATCGCTGACTCCTGCCATGGGACCTTCTCGTTTGGCTATCAATATTGACTCAGGGCAATGATTTCTCCTTACGGGCGCAAAGTAAGCCGTCGTCTTCCTTTCGCTCGACGTCCACCGCAATCTGGCCTGAAATCCTTGGCGGCGGACGCGGTAATTGGGAAAATCGAAAATCCAATTTGCTCCCTCGCCGTGGCCTCGATCCCGTCCGGAGCCAAGGAAGCCAACCACGACGACAACGCGAGGATGCTGCGCAACACTGGCAACAGTTGCTCCCACTTCGGCGCAGCTGGGGCTCCAGTTGCAGCCGGCATCGGGACCGAGGGAGGGAGCGGGAGGTGGCCTAGAGATGAAGAATGTGCACACGATCGTCGTGTGTATTAATTTATTATTTAACAATTTAATGGCGAAATTGCGTTCAATTTGCCCGCGTCTTCCTCTCTTTCTCGCGGTCTGTTTTCGGTCTCTTCGCCGTCCGTCCCACCTCCACCGGCTTCATCTATCCACCCATCCATCCATCCAAGCATCGATCCATCCATACCTGCCCGCCTCCCTCCCTCCCTCCGTCTGTCCGTCCCGCGTTCACTCGGCCGCCTGCATCTCGGGGGCGTTTCTAACAATTTTATGCCAGCTCGCGCGATCGGCCCATCGATGCGCTCGCTCGCTGCGAGTCTTAACAATATCCTATTTAAGCCGGGCTCGATCTTCATTACGGCGCGGCCCGGCGCGACTTGGCTCGGTTCGAATCGGAGCGATTGAAGGGGCCGAGGCTGGGGCCGGATGCAGAGGGCGCCAGAGGGCAACGTCAAAGTCATGCGCAGGCAATTGCCGAGGAGAACCGCCTGATTGCGATACCGATGCACACACACACATACAAGTACAGAGTGTGCCTGTGTGCGAAACCCATTGAGGATCGGTTTTATGGGCCTCGATCGGCGGCTTCAGGTGTTTATTATGTTGTAAAGCAATTCTTCATCTCGTGCTCGCAGGTCGGGTCGCCTCCGACTCCGACTCCGACTTCGACTCGGGGTGGAGAGAACGACAAGAACAACAATAGGAAGAAGAAGCAGCTTCGCATCTTCGGAGTCGGCGTCAGCGTCAGCGTCGCGTCGGCTGAGTGGAAGGAAAGCGAATTAAAGTGCGATTTAATTAAATGGATTTAAACGGCGGAATCCGGAGGACGCCCTCGGTCCAGGTCCGCGTCCTCGACCACGTCCTCGACTCACGTGTGTGTGAGTGTGTGTGCGAGCGACCGCATTGCGCACAACCGTCGGAAGAAGAAAATCCGAGTGGTTTTTTTTCCCCACCGGCCCACGAAGCTTCCACGAAAAAAGGGGAAACACTTTTTTCCATACGTATAAATAACGGTCATAAATCGACAATGGCTAAAAATTCAGTATTTATAGCCGAATGATAAAAATAAGATTTATTAACTTTGCGCTTCCCCAGCACCGGCCCCGGCCCCAGACCAGACCCAGACCAGACCCGCCTCCAACCCCGAATTCGCAGGCAGCCCAACCGAAGCTCGGTCTCGGCCCCTCGACTCGCCCCGGTTCGGGCATCCACCGCCCCCACCCCCCGCGGGGACGATCGCGCTCCACGGCGGGATGCGTCGACCCGCTCCGGGCTGTCACCGGGTCGCGCGGCCGGGGTTTCTCCGCCGTATGCTATTCTCACTTGCAGATGGCGTTGATGGCCTTTTCCCTCATGGTTTTCCGCCTTCCTGCCTGCCTGCCCGCCTCCCTCCCTCCTTCGGTCCGCCGTCCCTCCGCCCAGCCGACCGAGCCACAGTTGGGGAAACAAAATGTTTCTCTGCGAATTAGCACACGTTTCCACGGCCAGCGAGGTTCCGGCTTCCTTGTCGCACTCGCTGCCTCTCCCTCTCCCTCTCTTTGTCTCTTTCTGTCCCTGTCGGTTCGTCGCCAACACGAAGTCTTATGTGGTTTGGAGAAATGGCGAAATTTGTTGGTTTAATGCTCGTGAAATTTATAGTTGCGATTGTGGCTGCAGCTGGAGCCGGCCCGGCGATGGATCCATTTGAACGGGACCCGCCGGCTGGGCGCAAACCAGTGTTGGGCGCAGGCCCAGTGCCGGATTAAGCTGGATTCCGCATGATGGCAGTGGGAGAATTCCTTAAACAGGACTTCGTCCCCCTTCGCTCATTCGCCCATGGCTTCGGTTTGCTAATGGGAAAATGATTCGCCTCATACGCCCTCTGTCTGGCGGATCCAAGTCCAGGTCCGTGGGTCTGACGTCGTAGGTCGGAGAGCCGGGGTTCCAGACCTCGGACCCTGGACTTCTCTCAAAAGCCTCCATTTGGCGCTCCCGCCACTGCGCCACGCGTTTGTGGGAGCGAAAACCGGCTCCAGTCGGCTGGGCGAGGGCCGTGCATGGGGGTGGAGGAGGGGGTGGCCGTGGTCAGCTGGAACCGCGGGAAGCACGGTGAAAATTGAGCTTTCAAAATTGATTTGTAGCCGTCCCTCGTCCGGCGTCAGGTCCGCGGTGACCGAGCCCTGACAACGGAAATAATTCACACCACGTCAGGCGGCGATAACCAACGAATTGCATTTGTTTTGATTTATTCTTTCGGTTCGGTTCGTTTTGTTTCGTTTGGCCTGCTCCTGTTTCGTTTGATTTTGCTTCCTTTGCTTTGGTTTTGTCTCTGGCCCAAAGCAGGGCGACTGAAGGCGACCCCGACCCCGGCCGAGGTCCTGCGGCCTCTGGATCGGTTTAAGGGATCTTCCGATGCCGATCCCGATTGCCTGATGCTGCGATTTCACGCCACGGCAAGCGGGGTCGTCCTTGCCTGGTTCCCTTCCAGGATATCGAATTACGCCATCTTCAAGTCCGTCCGTCCGTCCGTCTGTCCGTCCACCCACCCGCGACTACTGCAGAAAGCGCTGCGCGTTGTGTGGTCGCCATTGTGTGCCGGTGGTTGTCGTAGCCGTTGTAAGAGCAGTGATTGTTGGTTTTAAGTAGCTCGTTTGTTTTTTAACAGGTCACGTGCCACGGATCCACGCTGACATATCCGGCCGCCGCCGTGGACCACCCGCAGGACGCGCGCCGCCGCCGAGGAGGTGAGAGGACAATGAAATTAGCGCACCACGTGCCTGCGTCGCCGAGAAGTGACAGCCAGACAGACAGACAGCAGCAGAAGACGCCGCGCCCTCGCCCTCGCCCTCACCATCCTCGGCGCTCCGACTGCCTCGAGGGGGTTGAGTGCAGGGGACGACGACGCGGGCGAATCCGGGCGAAAGCCGTGAAGCGTGTCCTCGGAGCGAGGTGAAGAGGGCGTGGCTCGCCTCCATAACTACTCGCTTCTGATGCCGTGGACTCGGTGCACCGCGGCATTCCGAGCTTCCGCCGAAGTAGACTCGCCCCTGATGCCAATCGCCTTCGTATTTAGCTCTTGTATTGGGCTGGCCCCATCTCGGCCTCTAATTGAGGCCTCCTGCGATCCTGTCCACCTCCATCGCGATCCGCCGAAGCCAAGCGGCAACCTTTGGGAAATCGTAAAAACACGGAAAAGCCCCAGCCGTGGGTTCCGCGAAGAGCAATTAAAAACGTTTCTCCTCCTGTCCGGCCGTCGGGGCGGCTGCAGGACGCGTGGGTCGCTAGCGGCAGGAGGTTGGAGGGGGTTCGGGAACTCGTTAAATCGCATCTTAATGTTCATTATCAAATCGTTAAAAATTTATTACGACCAGGCACCGGAGCCGCAACCAAAACCAAACCACAACCACAACCATCGGGGCCTCCGAGGCTCCGCACGGAAAACACCGAAAATTCGGTCCATTACCGCAAAGTTATTTTATCTATTTTTATTACTATTATTTTATACCTATGTATTACACGACGCGATATACTGTGCTGTATATGTGTAGGTGTATATCTCTGCATGTATTGTCTGCGCACGACATCGGCGGGGGTGGGGTGGGCAGGACTCGGGGCCGTGGTAGGCGGAGGCTACCTCATAATTCCAGCAACAACAACAACGATAATAATAGCAACGATAAAACCAACAACACCAACAGCAATATCTCCACAACGACAGCTCCAAATGAGTCCATAATAAAAATGTTACACACCAGCCGTTGTTGTTGTTCTTGCAGTTGTTGCCGCGGCCGCTGCTCCTGTTGTTGCTGTTGGCGGGAACTTAATATTGTCGCTGGGATTTATGCCTGCGCCTGGCGCGAGGGAGAGAGCGAGAAAGAGAGTGGGCGAAGAGGAGTGAGAGAGAGAGAGAGAGAGGGAGAGAGAGCGGAGGCGAGGCCTGGCGGATGGTTTCAACGATTGCCTCGCATTGGATCGGATGCCACGCAAAGGGTTATCAGGCCTTATCGTGGAAAACTAATTACCGTCCTGCGGTCCAGGGGTCCCCGCGTGTAAACGACCAACTCTCTCTCCTCTCTCCTCTCTCTCTCTACGACACTCACCATCGCAGTCAGCCAACCCCCTCCCCGCTGCCCGTCGCTCGGGAGTGTGTGAGAGTTGGCTTTTATTTGGCTTTAATTGCCCCGAAAACCACAAGGCAGGACTCATAAAATTCCATCCCTCCATCCGCGCATCGCTCCAACTCTTCCCATTCCTGTCCGCATTGTTTTTGTCGGTCGATGGTCGCTGGTCGCTGGTCGATTATCGTTATTGTTGTCGTAATGGTTTAATCTGGGTGTTTTTATGAAGTGTCCGAAGACAGGTTCATTCCACGAGGTTCTTTATGTGCTTCACATCGAGGGCTGCGGCCTCTCAAGTGAGCTGCTCGCCTCCTTCCCGCCTCGATCGGCCATTAACTCAATGGTGCCGAGAAGTCAGGTGCCGAGAAGTGGTTGGGCGACGGCGGCCGTCGTCGTTGTTGTTGTGGGGGGAAATCTGCCCTTCCCCCTAGATGGCCTCGAGAATGACCGTCGGTGCCTCCAACTCCATTTCAATAAGACTCGCCTCGTTCGCCGGCTGGTGGGGCAGGATATGGACAAGGATCGGAAATTCCAGATTCCCGATACGGCCAAGCCGTTTCCAGCTCAGTGGCAAATGATGACTTTTTGCTCACTGGCCGACTTCGGAACTCCGTGGGGATCCGGGAGGCCCGATGTGCGTATCGAACGAGGCGAGGAATCGCCAAATCCGCCGGTCCGCCGCGGAGACCCCGGCGCCGGCTCCGGGACGGGCTAAAACAAAGACGCGGCCATAAAAAGAAATGGCGCCGCGCACTTCGAGCCCATCCATTAGCCATGGGCGAAGAGCTTTATCTGGCGCTCGCACGCCTGCCAAAGGACAAAGCCAGGGGAGGAGGCAGCGAGGCCGAAGACGAAATCGACGGGCCTCGGGCCGGTTTAAAAATCACGTAATTCGTCGACACGCTTGACGACGCGGCGCAATCGAAAGCGTCGCCGATCCGCCGTTCGACGAAAATTAGACGATGCGCCATAGAGCGAACCGACGCCCCCCACCGCCCACCGCCCTGCCGCCATCACTCAAAAGCGCATTCCAGCGAGCCAGAACTGAACAACAACAGCACATCAGCAGCAGTATCGACAGCGACTGCGACGACATCGACGCCGACACCGACACCGACATCGACGAGAGCACGAAAGGCGGTGAACTGTGTGACCTTAAAAACAACAACCGCCCACCCCGCTCGCCCGCCGCGCCGCGCCGACCGACCGGCGAGCGGCTGAGAAACAAAGCCCGAGGGTTGCCAAGGAATCGACGGCTCTCGAGCGAGGCGCCGAAGTCACTCGTAATGCGATTACGCCCGGCCCCGTCCCGGCCCCGGCCCCCGTGCGCGCCCGCGTCGTTCCCAGGCTCCGGCGCCGTCGTCGACAACAGCAACAATAACAACAATGGAAGCGACATCGGCGGCACACGATGAGCGATGAATAACCCGAAAAACCGAAGTTAATAAAATTATTTCCAACCCACCGAGTGCCATAAGTTGGGAGTTAAAGACATTTTAATGCGCCCACCCTCGGCCTGCCCCAGGCGGAGGGCGAGGGCGAGGGCGAGGGAGGTCGAGCGGCCGGCCGTTCGCGTCCATTGTGCGGGTCCAATCGCGGTCTGTCCCACGGGCCAAGTCGCCGAATCGAATCGGCGGCCGCCCGCCCGACCTGCCTTCAAACCACAAAATTCGCACTTTTTACGACACTTTTCGCGAATGCATTTCCAGCGATTTCCCTCCCTTCGCCTCGGTCCTTTGTGCTTTTCTTCAATTGCTCATTAGTCTTGCTTCGACGGGGGCGAGCACAAAAGTCGGAAAATTGCATTTTAAACTCGGGCCGAGGGAAATCCGTTCGCACAGCGCTTAAACGACTCCGGCACCCGCCCCACGCCCCTTCCTGCAGCGCCCTCCCGTCCTCGTCCTCGTCCTCATCCTCGCTCCACCCCTCGCGGCTCAGAGTCATGAATCCGTGATTTATGATTGCCAAACATTGTTCGCATCGTCCTTCCATCCATCCATCCATCCAGCCATCCATTCTTCGGCCGCCCGTTCTCGTCCTCGTTCGCTCAATCGCCCGCTCGCTCAATCGTTCCTCGTTCGTTCCTCATCGTCTGCCACTCGTCCTGTGCCCCGTCCTCCTCGCCGCTCGGTCGACTCCCGTCTCCCGTCTCCCGTCACCCAACACCCGACTCCCGTTGCAGCCGCAGCTCTTTGTGTGTTAATCGCATTATTTACACCATCGGGGATTAACTGGATGACTTGCTGACTTCTCCCAGCACCAGCGACGGTCCCGGTCCCACTCGTCCTCCTCCTGGTCCTCATCCAAATTCCCGGCCCACGGCCTCCCGCTCGCGACGGCCGCCGCCCTCCTCGAGTCATTAGTTTTTCCATAAACTCATTTCTAATAATTTCTCGATGCCACCACATCAGATGAGATGAGATGAGTTGCCAAGCGATGCGATGCGAGCCGAGTAGATTTTGCTCTCGATTCGTGGACGCGGCGGAAGCCGGCGACCAACCCCCGAGCGGCCTTGAGCGCAGGCCTTCGCCGGCACCCGGGGCACCCTTGTCGAGGCGACTGTGCACAGTGGGCCGAGGGCCGGCGACTCCTGGAATCCCTCTACATTTGACATGCGGTCGGCTTGCCTAGGACGTCTGAAGTCTGTGTCCGTCCCACTGTTCGCTGCGGCGTGCTGTGGCTGGGCCTGGATGTCGGCGAAACACTGGGCGCTTCCGCTCTGACAGTGTTGCCAAAATGACTCGACTCGCGCCGACTTAAGCGGCGCTCCCACGAGGATATCGATGACATATGTAAAGTGTAAGCGGGCTCGAGCGGGTGCTAAGACTTTAAATAAGCGGCGGCGCGTGCGACCGACCGGGCAGGGGCTGCCCCGGATGATGGACGGCAGCCGGTGGACGACGGACGGCGGACCGGCGACTGCAGCGGATGCAGCGCGCATCGGGGTGGCTGCGGCGCCGGCGGCCGAGGGATGCGGTGCGCGTAATGAACGTCCGTTCGGGCCGAGGGTGCGCCACGCACCGCGAGGCGGGCCGGGAGAGGTGAGGCAGGACGAGGCGAGTGGGCTGATGGATGGACGGATGGATGGTTGGAAGGGATGGCGAGGGTGTGGGGTGTGGGCCGCAAATGAGCATCGGCGCAACCCGGCGTTCGCGACGTTGTTTCGTGCTAATCGGCGATGTTTGGTTTCGTGTGCGATGCCGTCAACCTGCCGCAAGCACCCGTCACGTCGTTCCCTCCCCTGTGCGACTCTTCACCCCTTCGCCGCCCTGTCTCCGGGGTTCGAGCGACCTCGATCTGACGGCTTCCATATGCCGAACGAAGCCTCCGGCCGCGGCGCAGAGCCGTGGACGTTTTTTTCCCCTTTGGCTTCGCTCGGTCGCCCTCGTTTCGCAGGGGTTCCGCGGAATGAAGCCACACAAAAAACACTCACAAGTATCTAATTTCGAGTTAATTGCGTGATTCCCGCGTCCACCCAAACCGACGCCAAATCCAAATCCAAATCCGAGTCGATGTCGATGGCGATCGATGGCCCGCTCGTGTCACGTGACAGCGGAGTCGAGCCGGGGCTGTCGACCGACCACTTTTCAATTAACTCGAGCCACGCTCCCGTCCGCGCCGGGGTCGGGGCTCGGGGCTCGGGGGACGGCGGTTGTTGGGTCCGTAATTTATGCATGGCACTGCATTTACATGTGCGTTGCGGCCGAGCGCCATAAATGAATCCCTAATCACTTCAAATGTCTTCTCGCTCTCGGGCCCCGGCTCGCTCGTAATTCCTCCGACCCGGACAGACGCCGTCCCCGCTCGGGCTCCTCCGGCTCCCATTGGCCCGGCCCCTCCATTGTCCGCTCGGTCCCGGTTCTGTTCGGTCTGGTCTGGTTCGGTTCGGTTTGGTTTTGTTCGGTTCTGCCCCTGGCATGCGCGCACATGTTATGCAAAGCAGTTGCATCGCCGGCCACGGCAACTGGAACTGGAACTGCAACTGCACCGGCCCCGGACGCCGGGCCCGCGGCCGCCCTCGGAGCGCGGAAGTGCAACAAGGCTCGGCGGAGCGCGCTCGGAGCTGCTGCCTCTCCGAGACGAAGATACATTGGCGAGATTTGCAAATGTTCGGATATAGGTTGAAAGTAATTGCGAAGGATACACGCCACAGGCCACATGCCACATGCTCATGTCCCCCAGGCCCGTCCAGCTCCAGCTCCAACTCGGCTCCTGCTCCTGTCGCCTTCGCCATCGCCTGCTCCATCTCCATCTCCTCCGCCCAGGCACCGAGGCACCCATACACATGATGTGCAGCAGGTCCATGGGCTGGGACGTGGACATGGCGGAGTCGGGTCGGTCGGTGTCGGTGTCGGTGTCGATGGCTTCGGCTGTGTCTGTGCCCATGTCGTGGCTAGTGTCTATGCGAGCAGTACAGACAGACAGACAGACAGCGGACGGACGGACGGACGGGGCGACATACAGGGCGTTGATATGCAATCGGGTTTCTGAGAAATTGTGTTTTGATTTATTTATAATGTTGCTGCAACATGCGGCAGCAATGTTGTTGCCTCTTGCGATCGGAATCGTGTCTCAAAATTTCATTTGCGAAATGTTATATACACATACACATCACACTCACACACACACACACCTACAGGCATCCATATCCGCATGTGTGTTCGATGCATTGCTTCCCTTGTCGTTGTCGTTGTCGTGGCTCTCGCTTTAGTCGTCGTCGTCGTTGCTGTTGCACCTTTTGTTATTAGAGTTATAATGGTTGGTGTTGTTGTGGTTGTTGTTGTTGTAATTGTTTTTGTTCCCGTTGCCGAGTTGTTGTTGTTGTTGTTGTTGTCACTTTTGCAGTAGGAGTTGTAGGAGTTGCTGTCGCCCGGCTTAATTTAATTTAATCGTCAAGCACCAGGGCACCTCTAATTAACTTTGGCCTGATTGAGATTTCCCAGATACATTTGCATCCATGCATGCCTGCTGCGCTGCTCGTAGATGCAGATGCAGATGCAGATGGATGGCCGAGATACGCGGGAGGTTTATGGAAGATCGGACCAGCTCCGATAGCTCGGCCGCACAATGGCCTCGACCTAGGACGTCCGAGTGGATGCGGGAAGTCGATCGATGACGAGCAGATACCGCCATCGGCAGCCTGGTTGTCAGTGGGGATGGGGCGGGTGGCGAGGGAGCGGCCGAGGGTCGACGGTCGAGGGACAGAGGCGACGGCGGGACACGCCTTGGGTGGAGGGAGTGGACGAGGCGGCGGTCGAGACCTGGGCGGGCGGCTTCGGCTGAAAGGAGTCGAGTGGTTTATTCCCAAAAAAAACAGCCCCCCATCGTCCTGCCTGAGGACCCCGGCCCATGCTCGGTGGAGGGCCTGGGGCCGCGCTGGTCTGATTCTTCACGTTTGAGGAATTCGCAATCCGATTTGGGCCTCAATTGAACGGACGACGGACCGAACACGAAACGCACCGACCCGGCACAGCCCGAATCGCGCTCCATCGCGCCGGGACGGCGTTGCCAGACCGGCGATAATTCACTGCAACGCGCAGCCCCGCGCTGCGCACACTGTAATTAAATCACTTCACACCTTGGCCGGTTGCCGCGCGTCCTTCGGCCTCGACCTCCGACGCCGTCTCCGCCGCGCCCTCGGCCCCGGCTCCTCGGTGGGCGGCGGTGCGGCATCGGGCAACCGGGGGCGGCGGCCGCTTCGCACGCGCCACGCCCCCGTTCCACGAGTGGCGGCTGCGGGAGAAGCGATAAAAAGTGAAGCGAAAATTGCGCTGGACAGCGGACAACAATAGCAACAACAACAACAGCAAGAACAACAAATACAATAAAAACTCCACATAATTCGCAGCAGCGGAGCCAGGACTCGGCATCGGGATCGGAGTCGGTGTCGGAGTCGGCTTCAATTGCGAAATTCCTCAAATGTATCGAGAGCAACAGCCACGGCAACAACAACAGCAGTCAGCAATTTACCAATCGTTCACATTTCTCAATGCAGTCCCCGCTCCGCTCCGTCGCCTTGGTCACCACCCCCATCCCTCGGCCCCCAACCCGCCGCCATCGGTCAGCCTTTGGATATTTTCCGCCACCGCTTCGCCTCGCATTTCATTCCACTCCATGCCGAATGCCGATCGCATGTGGCACTGACACGACGACCATGGGATCCCACGCCCCTGCCCCCTGCCACCTGCCCTTGCCCCCACCCGCCCTCGCTTCGCCACCGGCCGACGTCCGACGTCCACCGTCCACCGGCCGGCGAGACTCGCCCGTCCCGATATCGTTTCGCTGCGGATTTGTGTGATTCCTCGATCGGGAGGCGGTGCCGTGGAGGCCGGCGCAATGTGTAAATTTATGATCCTTCGATTTTATCGAATGCTTTCTTGCACTTTATAAAAGTGTGATGTGCTGCACATCATTAATACTGCCCTGCGCGCGGCCAGCCTCTCCCTCCATCCGTCCGTCCGTCCGTCCATCGGTCGGCCCCGATATCTTGTCTCTGTTCCAATCCGTTTGTCATGTCTTTTCGCGGGTTCTGTGAGAAAATCCGCGTCTGGCGTTGTGGTTGTTGTTGTTGCGTTTGTTATTGCTCTTGTTGTTGTGGTCGATTTTGTTGTTGTTGTCCTCGATTGGTTGTTGTTGTTGCCATTGGGGGCGGTATTCGCTGAACATGCACTTCAATGAATTATAATTAAAACTTGTGCAGACCAAAGGCAGCCAAAGGCAGTCCGACTGCCCCCTGTCCGTCCGTCCATCCGTCTGTCCTCTCTGTTCGTTGCGCGGCTGTCTATCGCTCTGTCCGCAAGTCCGTCTGTCCGCCTGTCGGTCGCCGATTGATGTCTCTCCGGACCTGCGGCGCGGCTGCCTTTGACCCAGTTCAAACCGTGTTTTGGCCACGTTCTGGATCAAGAAACACCAAGAGTGCTGTGGCAAGGCTTCTTCCAAGCAGGATTTTTTTCATGGCGTTTTTGTATTTTGAAAAAAATCACGCGTTTTCTTTGTCTATGTCTGGAGTCTGCGAAAATACCTATTGAGCTGCTTTGAGGAACTATTCAGAGGTTCTGGATCTGTTTCGACACTGGAATCAACTTCTCACCCAGCTGGTGGACGCCTGCCACTGTTCCAAGGCCCTGTGGATTTTTTGGCTTTTTATCTGCTCCCCACCCCAGGAATCTCCTCAAGAGCACTCGAAGGACCCGCTAATGCAACAACAACCAACGAGGAAAGTCTCCCTTCGCTTGTCTCAGGACCGCCAGACCCTCGCTCAGCTCAATCGCAGATAAACGAGATGGAAATAAAAAACAAGACAGAAATGCGCGCACACAAGAAACAACAATAGGAGCCGAGGAGAAAGTGAGACAGTGGAGCACAAATAGACACACACACACATACACACGAACATATACATGCACATTTCGGAAGATATATTTTGATCCCGAAAGCACAAACGTATCATCAGATAGGCGAGTCGTTCGGGGAGGAATGGAAGGGAGGGGAGCGGAGGGGAGGGAGGCCAGCGCAAGAGGAGAGTCGTGGAAAGCCATAAATCTCGCCATCTCCTTCTGGGATTTCTCCGCCAAGCAAGACAGGGATTTCTCTGCCACTGAAGGTTGGGACGCAAAGCATGGAAGGGAAAATAAAGGAAAGCAACCGGAGGAGGAGGAAGCTGCCATTTAACACTCGGACAGCGGAAGGAAACTTTTACGAGACCTCGCACACACACACACAAACACAAACACACCCTCTCACTCACCCGAGCGGCTCTCGGAGGAGCCACAAAGGCAGATAGGGAAGCTGTTGGTGGATCCGGGGCCCTCCGGTGCTGTTTGGAGGGGCGACCGAGCGATAATGAGACGAGGGGGACGACGAAGCACTCGGGCCCATGGCTCCAGCCCGATGCCCGAAGGGCTTCCACCTGCCCCAGTGACAAGCCGTGGGTCTGAAGCGCGAAAACTGCTTTATTTCAATCAAACACTGCTTATTCTAGGAATTCCGCCCCCCGCGACCCCGCCCCTCCGGCCTACACCTCGGAGTCGTCCTCCTCCAGGCGGCGCGGCCGCGTCCCGGCCTCGCCCCCCGCCCCCGCCGCGCCCTGTCCCCAGCACCCGGCGCAGCAGTCCTCGTCGACCAGGATGCGGTACAGCTGGAGCAGCAGGATGACCACGACGAGGACCAGGGTCAGCATCGTCAGGACGTCGCGCGTCGTCCAGTACGGGTGGATGCCCGTGACTGCGGCCCGCTCGCGGCCCGGCTCGTCCCCGCCGTCGCCGCCGCCGCCGCCGTCGCCGTCTCGGTCGGGGTCTGCGTCGGCCGGGACGGTCGGCGTCATCGGCTCGGTGGCGGTCGCGATCGAGTGCGAGCGGTGGCGGCCTGGGCCGGCCCTGCTCGCGTGGTGCTCCGTGGTGGCGCCCGGGCCGAGGGCGTCGGCGGGCGCGAAGCGCACCGGCAGCTGCAGGCCGCGCTCCCGGAGGAAGGCGACCATGGTGCGCATGTAGGCGAACTCCCAGTCGTTGGCGAAGACGCCGAGCTCCTTGAGGCGCGCGTGGAGCCGCACCAGCTGGGCGTAGTCGAGGCGCCGCAGGTGGTTGCCCTCGACGTAGAGCTTCTCGAGGTCGAGCAGCGGCTCGAAGACGGTCGCCGCGTCCAGCGTGGCCAGCCGGTTGAAGGCCAGGTCGAGGTGGGTCAGCTTCGGCAGGAGCAGGAAGTGGTCGGCGCTGAGGTTCTGCAGCTGGTTGTAGGCCAGGTTGAGGATCGTCAGGCTGGGCAGCGGCACGTAGAGCGGCGAGTGCGAGGTGCGCAGCGTCGCCAGCTGGTTCTTCGACACGTCCAGCTTCTGCAGGTTCGCCATGCCGACGAAGTCCTCCAGCGACTCGAACAGGTTGCCGTGCAGCTCGAGCTCCTTCACGGCCGCCTTCTCGCCGACGCTGAGGCTGCGCAGCTGGTTGTTGTTGGCGCGCACCTTGATCGCCGCCCCGCCGATCGAGCAGCGCTTCAGGCCGCTGCCCTGGACCAGCAGCGTGTCCACGGCCGCCAGCTCGAGCTCGTCGAGCGCGCTGTAGCTGAGATCGAGCAGGCGCAGGTGCGGCAGGTGGGCCAGCGCGTTGCTCTCGAACACCACGAACTTGTTGTCGCCCAGCAGCACCGTCCGGAGCTGCGCGTTCGCCGCGAACGTCTCCGCGTCGATCTTCTCGACGCCGTTGCTGCTCAGGTCGACGTGCTCCAGGGCGGCGAGGTCGTTGAAGAGCCGCGCCGGCAGCTCGCGCACGTTGTTCTCGTGCAGGTCGAGGAAGCGCAGCCGCTCGAGGCCCGCGAAGGCCCGGCCGTGCACCAGGTGGATGTGGTTGTTGCCCAGGTGGAGCTCGAGCAGCCCGAACGCCGCCGAGAAGACCTTCTCGGGCAGCTCGGCCAGCCGGTTGCGCTGCAGCATCAGCCGCTGCAGCCGCCTGGCCTCGGCGAAGTCCTCGCCCTGGACGCGGTTCAGGCCGCACTGGTGCATGAGCAGGGCGCGCAGGTTGGGCGCCTGCGTCAGGATCTCCCGGGGGAAGCGCGTGATCACCGAGTGCCGCACGATCAGCTCGCTCAGCTGGGGCGCGCTCGAGTTGGCGACGTACAGGGGGTCGTCGAAGGAGCTGCTCAGCTCGCTCAGGGCGCAGTAGTAGACGTGGCTCCCGGCGCACTCGGCGGTGAGGTTCAGGCGGCGCCCCCTGGCCCCGGCGGCCAGGAGGCAGCTGGCGACAACCGCCAGCAGCACAGCTCTCTGGGGTCCGGTGTCCATTGCGATTCGCGCTTCGATCGGTGGCTTTTGCTCGTTCCGGCGCGCGGTCTGAGGCGGACTGGCCGGAGCCGCTCGGGCCATCCACAATCTCGCCACCCAGTTGACATCGCTCGGCTCGGCTCGGCTCGACTCAGAGTCAGATGTTGATTCAGGCCAGTGCCGGCGGACGCGGAATCAGAGGCAGAGGGATTTGTTTATGTTTGCTCAGTGGCCCGGGGTTCTTCGCTATCAGCGGCGGCTCGCGCAGTCCGAGCTTTGCTGATAAGGATGTGCAAGCGAAGCTCTCGGGTGCGACTCCGACGACCGCGATCGGGCGGACAAAGAGCTTTCCTTCAATTACACAAGTGATCATCTCTCTCTCTCTCTCTCTCTCCCTCTCCCGACACTGGGCTCTGGCAGCGGGACCCTCGCGATTCGCTCGGTATTTGGGTTAAGCCCGTGGCGAAGGTCGGCCAAGGTCGACGCGATAACGAGGCGCAGCCGCCGTCGCAAGTGCAAGTGCAATTTCCATCCCAGCTCTCGCTGGCCCAGTCCGAGCAGTTGCCCAATTCTGAAGAGAATCCATCCTAGTTCCGAAGAACTTCGCGGTTCGACCCTCCGGGTCTGCGGTGCAGATGCTTTGGCTCGCACAAAATATCAGATGAGATGTCATCGCCTTGTCCGACGATGTTTGTGTTCCCGACACGGCCACAAAGGCAGCGCCAATATCAATAACAACGAAGCCAGTCGGCAGTCGAGTGTTTTAAAGCACATTTACTGATGCATAATTAACGGACGAGCGTCGGGCGTTGGGCGTTGGGCGTCGGGGGTCGGGCGTGCGCTCGCTTTTGGCGCCCACTGTGCGTCGCTCGCTCGGCTGCTCGGTGGAAGCCTTTATCTCGTAATTCAATTATGAAATCGTCAAGTGGAGGGCCGCGTGGACGTCGTCTTGGCGCTTCTGCTTCTGCTTCTGCTTCTGGTGAGCGGCCGGGCGACGTCTTCTGTTCCTTTCCTTCTGCCGAGCAACCACAGCCACAGCAAGGGGAAGGGGAAGGGGAGACGGAGGCGGACAAAAGTCTGATGGCGATATCTCGAATTCATTGTTATTTTATCGCGGATCTCTTTGGCTCTCGTTGTTTTCACGCACTTTTAACCGCAACAACACAACAACGCAACTACAACAACTGCGACAACAACCACTGACATCCCTGTCTGCGGCCAATGCCATGGTACGGCTGCGGCGGCTGCAGCCCTGATTATCGCACGACGATTTGAAATTGAGAACATAATTATATGAATTACGGCCGCGATTATCTCGTCCATCCGAGCGACGGTCGCCGGGGAAGAAGAGCAAGCATCGCAAATAGTTTCGCCCGGAATTTTCGCCTTCAAGCCGAGGCCATTTTTTGTCCGTCGTTGCTGTTGCTGCTGTTGTTGTTGATTGACGAAAAGTCGCCCCAGTCCATTCCATTCGTCCCTTCGTTTGAGTGGGTTTTCTCGTTGTTCTCGTTGTTGTTGCTGTTGCTGTTGCTGATGTTGTCGACATGGCGATGTCATCCCAGGACAAAGGAACGCTTCCCCATTTTGTTGTTGCTGCACTCAGAGATCCCGTAAACATGATTCCGCCATTTTATTATTTAATTCGTTTTGCATGGAACCCCGTAACTCGTCGCTCTCCCGCCGCCCTCTCTCACGCTGTCTCTCTCTCTCTCTCTCTCGCACACACTCGCCTGTCGACGCTGTGCTTTGTGCGTTTGACTCGGTCGTGTTTGTATGAGGGCGCATGGCCGTGTTGTGTGTGTGTGTGTGTGTGTGTGTGTGTGTGTGTGTGTGTGGAGAATATTGTCCTGTCGGATTTTATTTCCCTCCGATGTCCTGCGCCGATAAGCGCCGAAATCATTTGGCTGTGGATCCTTCTGTTCCGCACCCTCCTCCGGTCGCCGGCTGCCGCCACCTCTCCCTCTCTCCCTCTCTCACGCTCGTTCTATCTCTCCTCCCCGAAATAGTTTTGCCATCCCTTGCTCCTGGAAGCTGCAGTTGACATTTGACTTGGGGTCCTCCAAAGGAAGCCTTTGTAAGAAATGTGATTTTTTCCAAGTTCCCTCGGCTTTGTTTGCTCTCCTCCTCCTCCTCGTCGTCCTCATGGCTGAGTGCCGGACAATTTCGTCCGATGTCCGCAGCGACTGTCGGCCCTCCATCCTCGCCCCGTTCTCCCCAACTTGGGGAGCTGTGCGAGGGAGAGGAAACGGAAATCACTCGCATTGGGCTGCGGAACAAATGGGAAGGTCTTTAGGGGGTCGGGGGGCTCTCAAAGGCTGACGGCCGGCGAGTTGTACATGGTAATTTCGTGTCCTTCTTGGGTGTAGATCTGCAAAATTGAGGTCCTGCTGTCGATCCGCCGTGGAGGTTTCACATTCAGTGGGGAAAACACTCTGTTTAAACGGGGGAAAGTTGGCCAAAAATGATTGAAATGCACAGTACTTCTGATTAGTTTTGTCTTCATTTTATTTGATGTTACTTTCGGTTGATTACGAATACTTTTAACGGGCCTCCACATTCCTCTCAAGGAAGCCTTCAAGCCAAGTTCGCTCACCTCGCCTCCATCAGTCGTAACGAATGCACGGCTCTGCTTCCGCGAATACTTCGAGGCCCGAATAATTCCGAGCGATGCGATCGCGGAGCCCTCAATATGCAGATCGAGCCCGGGCCTCCGAGCATTCAATGTCAATGTCGGCGTCGTCCATCATTCGTCGTCGATCGCGACCGACCGTGGACAGGGACGCCGGACGGACGGCATCTCATGTTAACACTGCCATTGACATATTGACAATGACGCCATTAACCACGTCCACGGCTCAACCGCCACAGCACCGACATCGGGAGCAAACACCAACTGTGGCAACGATTGCGCGTTGCCGAGCTGCAGCAGCGGCAGCAGGAGCCTGCATTGTTGCTGTCGAAATTTATGCGCGCTCATCACCATGATGACTCCAGCCCGGCCGACCGGGTCCGACCATCGCGCGATCCTTCAGCCTGCAACGAAGCCATCATAACTCTGAATCGAGTGTCGCCGTCGTCGCGTTCGCCGTTCGTCGTTCGGTGGTGGTGCCGCTGCTTCTGTGGCTCATCCACGTCATCGATGCTGCTGTGCTTGTGTTGCTCGCCACTCAATCCGCCGCCCTTGCCCGTCCCTCCGTCCGCGCGATTCCACCCGACCCGATCCAACCCGACCCGGCCCGATCCGATCCTCCGCGATGCGCGCTCGTTATCAGCAACTGCGATGGAGATTAATCGGCGCTGATAAGGCGCATGCGCAGCCAGCGAGCATGATTTGAGAGGCGCGCAGCGAGCAAATACTCGAAGGGCCTCCTTCTCTCTCTCTCCCTCTCTCCCAGATGTTGTTGTGGCGTTTCTCGACGCCGCCGATCGTTTAGAATATTTTATTATTTATGCGCCCCGAGTGCGTGCGTATGAGTGACGGACGCGTCGCGGCTCGGCCCGGCCTGGTCGCGGGGGGAAGGGAATGGCATGGACTGGGAGGGACCGGGCAGGGCGCAGGACAGAAGTTTGGAAGTCTGAGCGGAAGGAAGGACCTCGTTGTGGACCTCGAAAGGTGTGCGCACCGGTTGAGCCCGATCGCGGAGGGCGTCCGTGGTTAAGATTAAGGGTTTCACTCGTTTCGCAAACAGGGCGTTTGCTCTGTTCTTGTTATCGTTGTTGTTGCTGTTTCTGTTGTTGTCGTCGTCGTCGATCGCTGAAGGACTCGGCTGGAAGTTTCGTGTTGAACATCTGTCGATCGACGGCGATAACTTGATTTCGTCGTCTCGTCCGAACGATGGTTGGCCGCTCGCTCGCAAGGCACGTCCTCTGTTCTCTGTTCTCTGTCCTCGTCCGTCCGTCCGTCCGTCTGGCCTTTTGTCCGTCTGTGCGCTCGTTCATCTGTCCTCGGTTCATCCACCGGCCGCCCCGATCCGCCGGTTGGCCGGCGAAACTGTCACGAGCCCAAGCTCCGGCCGGCCCTCGGATTATCCTCGGCCGACCCTAATTACAGACATTTGCATTCGGCGTAATTGCGCCCGCAGAAGTCGCCGGCTCCGGCTCCGACTCCGACTCCCGATTGGCCGCCTCGGGTCCACCAGGAGGACGGGGCAGCGGACGCTCTCGACGGTCCTCGGTCCTCGACGAGTGGGTCGCAGCTGCTCCTGCGGCGCGACGACCAGCGGAAGTCGGCCGAGTGCTTCCGCCATCTGAGTTCCCAGTGCGCCGTCGATGCCGGTCTGCGAATCGTCACCGATCGATCGAACGGTCGACGGATTTGTCCACGGGCCGAGTGTGCGCGCGGACCCACCTGAAGTCGAGCAGCCTCCGCTGGCGACTCTGGGGCTCCGCGTGATTCTCGGAAGTCTCCGGGAAGGTTCACGAGCCGCACGAGTCGGTCGTGGACCTGGCCCGGTCGTCTCTGGCTCAGTTCGCTTTGGCTTGGTTCGGTTTGGTGACCCGAACGTGCCGATCGGCCGCTCGTCGGCCGCTCCCTGCGAGCTCGGCCCGAGCTGCTCCGCTCGTACTCGCAATTAACAAGAAATTCTACGAATTATTTAATTAGGCTGCATGCAGAAAGGTGTCTCTGGTCCCGGGCTCTGGCTCTTGCTCTGCGCCCCCAACGGCCTCCTCCGCCGGGGCCCCGCAAGGCATCGTTGTTGTCGTTGTCGTTGTTGTCGTCGTTGTTGCCATCGTTGTTGTCGCTGTCGTCGCAGTCGTTAACACGTGACTCGCGCCGCGACCGCCGCCAAACCCCCACCGCCCCGACCGCCCGGCCCGGTCCCTCGCCGGCTGCATCGAGACGGCCGCGGAGGTGCCGCGATACGCCGCTGCAAATCTTTGCCAAGATTCGCAGATTCACAGATCGCCCGATTAAATCATTAAATATTCCGTTTGTGCTGCGCAGCAATGAAACGAATTCTCCATCTCCTTCGTCTTCGCTGAGGACGTCCGCCCGGTCTCTCGGTCTCTCTCCGCCGTTGCAGTCTCGGTCGCGCCGTTCGCCTCGCTCTCGGTCGCGGGTATTAATAGAGTTTGAGGAATTTCGTCGCTCGGATTATTGATCGACTGCCGATAAGTTCAGACGGGAAATAATTAAGGAGTCGACAGAAACAGATTCAGCTTTCAATTAAAACTTTTCGGATTTTTCCCCATTCCGCGCTGTTGCCGGGGTGGGCCGAGGAGAGGCGAGAGGGCGGCACCAACACCCAGTTCGTCCGCCTGCGACTCGAGGTGTCGGCCGGCTCTGGCTTCGGGCGCCCAGGGCCTGAGTGGCCTCCGAGCCCGCCGAGTTGACGGACCGACTCCGCGACTCCGCGACACCCGAAGCCGCAGCATCTGCCAGGCGACGGCGTCGACGACGACCCTTTCGACGACCCCTTCCTCGGCTCCTCTTGAGGGAAATTCCCTGGTGGGTGCCCGCAAACCCCACGAGGCAATGGCGATTCGGAAGAGAAGCCTCTTCTCCTCCCTCTCCTCTCTCTGTCATTCTTTTTGTCTCCGGGTGCCGAACAACTAAACACAAATTAAAGATGTATCCAGCCATAATGGCAACACAGTATCAGCAACATTAATCAAACTATCGAAGGAATCGCATCGATTCGCATCAACACGAACAACGTCGTCGTTAAGCGAGGGACCGACGGATGGATGGATGGATGGATGGACCGAAGGCGGGAAGGAAGGAAGGACCGACAGTGGGAACCGCAACAAATGCAGCAGGAGGCGGGAGGCGGGAGGGCATCGGCGGTGAGATGACAACAGGATCACAACAAACAATAAAGATGCCTGGCGAGCGATAATCGCCGAGAGACATCATCCATCGGCGCTGGATGGACGGATGGAATAATGAAATAATTATGGATGACGACGTCGCAGCCGATTGGAGGCGACTCCGGCAGCGCGAGCGAGAACGAGAACGAGCGATCTCCGAGCCATCTGACACTGATTCGGTTGTCTCGAATTTATTGGTCTCATGTTCGACGACCGTCGAGCGTCGGCCGTCGGCTGGACGGATCGTCGGCTGGTCGGCTGGTCGGATCGACTCGTCTCGTCGCACACACGCACGGCCGGTCATAAACAGCGACGGTTGGAAGCTGCGAACAAATGTCGTGGCGCTATCGCGACGTGTCGATCTCCCTCACTCCCTCGGTGCCGAGCGGCGGTGGGCGGGGAGGGGACGACCTGCGTGAGTCACATTCGTGGCTCGGGCCTCCGCTCATGATTCGACCCAGCCGCCCGGGGAAGGACCCGACGCCCGGAGCCTCGGAGCCCGGAGACAATGCGCCCAAACACGCTTGGCATGCGTCCCTCGCCTCCTCGAGGAGGGCTCGAGGGCCGCCGAGACAATCGGCCCTCGCCAACACAAATGAGTGGCCATCGGCGGCCGCAGGGACCCGCGGCCGGCCCTGACAACGTGATAAATCAAGGCGAGGGCTCGCCAGGACCTCGTTAGAGCCGCGTCCGCGTGCGAGTCCGAGTCCGGGCTGAGTAAATAAAAGCGTCAAGTTGGAATTTCGCACATGTTCGAATTGAATAATTGGAAATTCCTGCGTGTTTTCGTCACCCTCTGAGTCTCTGAATCTGCGAGGGTCGGAGAGTCAGGGGCGAATGGATTGGAGAAGGGCGAACTGGATCGATTCGTTCGATCGGAGATCTCGAAGAGCCGGCGGTTCACGTCCCATTGTCTGCGCCCGAGCATCTGGAGCCGCGCAAGAGGGCCGTCTGTCCGTCCGTCTGCGTGCCCTGCGACCTCCTTCCCCTTCCTCGGAATTCGCCCTCGGATTCCTGGCAAAGCCATGCGCGGCTGCGGCTGCGGCTTCGCTGCTCTGACCAGGCCGGCCTCCGATCGGCGACCCGGCTCGCTCCGATAAGATGCAATCGCGGACCGACCTATTGTCACCGATATTTCCATGCCAAACCATCCCGGATCCCCGCCCTGTTGATCCGGCCCCGGTCGGCGACCGCAGCCGACTTTGCGAATTCCGCAAATCCCCGGCCCGAGGGAGGCCTCGGCCATTTGTCCATTTGTCGCTGGGATTTCTGGCCGCTGCACGTTTCAAGGGTGTCAATATTTTTTAGCACGTTGCCAAAGGATCAACTGCCGAATTTCTAGATCGGATTCGCTCGATCGCTTATCGGGCCATCGGAGATTGGCGAGGACTCGAGCGGGCCTCGGCCGGTCGGTCGGTCGAATGAATGCCAACGTCGATGTTTCGCCGGAACTGCAGACATTTCAATTCCATTCCAGAGAGTCCAGGGAGAGCGAGGGGGAGAGGGTGAGCGTGCGAGTGTGAGGGCCAGATTAAGATTTCGATCGCTCGTCCTTGGGCGAGGATCGACATGTGTCGAAGCCTCGGATTAGGGATCAAAACACCGGGCGAGAAGACGACGAGGGGCCGGGGCGACCCGAGGACAAGAAGACACCGGATCGCCGTATCGCGCTCCAGGATCTCGGCGATTGGTCCATCATCAGCGCCAACGTCATCGTCAGCGTCAGCGGCTGCGTCGTCCGTGGAGAAGAGGCGAAGAAAGGGTGCCAGCTCTCCCTGGAAGTCCTCGAGATTCGCCGGCGCCCGACCCCGGCCGACGACGACGGCGACGACTCCTCGAACCACTTCCAGCCCAGTGGCATCCAATTAAATTCAATTCCCGGCGATGCCAGCCCGATAACTCCGACAACCACTCGTCCCTCCGTCCGTGCCTCCTCGCTCCAGCCCTAACCCGAATCATTCGAGGAGGACCCACAAACAAACGGAAGATTATCTAGTTTCGATAAGCGCTAAATTTGTAGATGGTTTAATTTTTCCCAAACGCTGCTGAATAGCCTGAATAGGGCCCCTCGCGACCTGAACCCGCCCGCCCGCTCCCGCTCCCGGTCCCCGCACCCCTGCCCGGTGACCTTTCGACACGGCCGGACCGCGCGCTGGCCGCAGTCTGTTTGTCGACCACAAATATTTATAGAAAAGTAACACTTGGGTCCGACCGTTCGTCTCCCTCTCTCTCTGCCCCTCTCTCTCTCTCTCTCTCTGTCTCTGTGTCTGTGGCTGTCTGTCTCTCATATATATTCTGCCTGGCTCTCCGTCAGTCCACTCGTCGTCTCCCGTCGGTCCAACGAGACGCGTCCGGGTTGCCAACAAAACGGTGAGTTTTCACTTCGAAGCTCGGCCTGGCTTTCCTGGTTCTTTCTGGTCGCTTCTGCGAAGTCACCCTATTTTCCTCTCCCTCCCTCTGCACCCGCTCACTCTTTCTCTGTGTTTTTTTTAATAATTGCTAAATTATATAAAGTTACGTAAGCGTTGTCGCTGTGCAAGTCATCGCTCATTTGTTGTTTTGCCCGTTGTTGTTGTTGTTGTTGTTGTTAATGCTAGTGTTGGTGTGGCTGTTGTTGTTGCTGCGGCTGATTGTTGTATGTCTTTCAAATTGTCTGTTTGCATCAATCGCGCGTAATTGCGGCGGGAAATGACATTTGTTGGCCAACTGGACGAGTGTTCGAACGGACGGACGGACGTTGGCCGTCCCCAAATGGAAGCTCGACAGGAGGACGTGGTCGCCCCCAATACTTCAATAGTTAATTTCATTTCCAATCTGTGGAAACCATCGGGAAAACCTCGGACTCCAATCGGGCGTCAACAGGGCACTGGCAGGTCGAAGGCTTGGTTAAGAAAGGATTTTCATTCTTGGGCATTTCACTGAAGACAGGTGGATTTTCCACGGCTTGGGCTTGGGCTTGGTCTTGGTCTTGGGTTCGGCGGTTCCCCCTTGGACAATGGGCGAATGACCAAATTCCAAGCCCGAGCAAAAGACGAATCCAAATAGAAGACGAAGGGTTTTCGCTCTTTTGTCGCCCTTTCTGTAGATCGCTGCAAATCAATTGTCCCATGGTGTGTTTGTTGTTTGTCTTCAGCATTGTGGCGATATATTTAGAACTTTATCGCGGCCATATCGAGTATATCGAGTAATTCCCAGATACTTCGTGAAAGACCTCAACATTTCCTATTAATTACGACGACCATAATCAAAAATTTAAACCTTATCGCGAGGAATTCATAATCATAACAACGGCAGAATTGGTGGAGAGAGAAAACACCCGAGCAGCAACAACAACATTGGTGCGTGGAACCTGCGATAGAGGCGAGTTATCGAGATATCGCCGAAAATCAGACAACGAAAATCAAAGAACAAATAGGCTACCTCGGGAGGCATCGGTAGATAGCGCGGCTGGAAGGTGTTTAAATTAATTATCTAGAAGCACTTTGGGCCCCGATAGCGCGGTAATTGATTTCAATGCTACCGGATCGCGGAGGAGGCCGGGGTCGGGTCGGGGCGGGGCGGGGCAGGTCGACCGGGGACGGGGGACGGAGCCCGAAGAGACAAGTGAACAAATAAACCCAAAAATCGGGCACAACAACATCACCACCAACAACTCCACTACCAACAACGCCCCTGCCAATGACACCAACAACAATCGGTCGGGGAAGGGCAACGAGGACGACGACAACAACCACAGCTACAACTACGACCACGTCGACAACGACAACAACGAAGACGACGACGACGACGACGACATCGACGAAGAAAGCAAATACCGCGATAAGAGAAAATGATTTTTGATTTCCTGTAGAGTCTGATTAAAAACTCAGCTCGAATCGACTCGGCTCGGCCCGGCCCGGCCCGAATGGGTCGATTTGGTCGATTCGCTGGCGCAGACAAAGAATCTAATCACGTCGAGGTTTTAATCATGCCGGGTCGGACATTTTTATCGCCGGCCGCATCTGATCAATGCAATTAAAGCACACCGATTTCCCCGGTCGGGTTATTTTCGGCCCTATTCACTCCACTCCACTCCACTTCACAACACTTCACCTCTCGCGACAATGGGTTATTTTTCACATTTTGTCCATAGCGATTGCTTTGCGTTTTGTTTCTTTCTACGTTTTCGAGAGGCCCGATAAGGAATTTCGGGGCTCCTGGTGTTGCGTCCGATGACTCGGCCTCCAGCCCTGGGGCCACTGCAAGGCCTTCAACCGCCGCTCCATGGGATCACGGGGTACGCTTCGACCCCACCCCTGCCCTCGTTGCCAGCGCCATCTCCATCGCCGTCGTTGCTTCACCACCAACAGCAGCCGGAACCGATGACTAATTAAACCGACGCAAGTGGCGGTGCACAAACGCAACCCCGTCTTAACCCTTCGAGGGTCCTTCGTCCGGCCCGTCGCTCCTGCGCTCCCTCGGCTCGCAAGGAAATGTGAAGGGCTGTTGTTGCTGTTGTGGCTCGAGGACCTCGCACTAAATGGGTTCAATTGTTGTTATTGTTGCCGAAGCGATCGTCGCAAATTCCGAAACAGTTCGCGAGGCACGCGCCCAGGCCCTTGAGTCGCCCGCCCCTCGAAGGAAGTGCAGACGCCGCGCCACACATGACGCCACTCGTCCACCGGGCCCTCCCACTCCTCCGGCTGCCGCCACCCTCGCGCAGACGCCCTCTGCTCTCGCTCCAGGGGCAGCAACAACAGCCGTCGCCGGATTCCTTGTCGTTGCTGCGGTTGCAGTTGCTCGCGCTGCTGTTCTGTGATCGCTGTAGTCGCTGGCACCGGGCGATTTCTGTTTCAATCGCTGCCGGCCGCCGGTGAGGGCCCGCGAAATCGTTCGACGCACGTCGCGCAGGGTCGTCGATCCCTCGTCCCCGGCAGCGAGCGAACGACGTCTTCCTTTGTTTCGGGAGGTCCTCCGAGTGACCCCAGCAACGCAGCAACAACGACGATTGCGTCTGCAGCCCATAATAACTCAATTCGTCGACGGATCGAATCGAATCCCAATTAGAGGTTGTTGTAAAACGACGGCAACAACAATGGCGAAATTACGCCGTTTGTTGTGCCTTCGGTTGCACCGAGGCCTGCGCCACACATCGACACAGCGACAGGAGCCACAACAGCCGAGAACACGACAAATGCAGGGACAAATAAAAAGGACAGCAGCCCAAGGCAGGACGAAACAAAGCAACACCGATGCGACGACGGTTGTCCTTTTGGCCGATTCGATCAGCGGGGGGCGCGTCCACAATTTGCCCACCGCCGACGTCGTCAGGGCCCGGAGTCGGAGCCGGAGTCGGAGTCGGAGTCGGAGTCGGAGTCGGGGTCGGGGCAGGAGTCGCAGGAAGGGCGACGAGGGCGAGCAGCAATTTCACCGATTCTATTGAATTCGCCTCGATTTCGAGCCCGTTCTCGCTCGCACCCCCACCCCTCTCCCTCTTTCTGGTGCTCCTTCATCTGTCGCCCTGTCGCTGTCTCTGTCCTGGCGTCCTTTTTTGATTATAATTCATTATTTACATCGCATGTTTGCCTTGCAGCCAAAACAAAGGATCTCCTTCTACCAACTGTTGGTGTTGTTGTTGTTGTTGTTGTTCTCCCCGCTGTTGTTGTTGTAGGAGGCACTGCCATTGTTGCTGCCGTGGCATTGTTGTAATTGCCGTTCGCCGCGATTGCAGGCCTGCGTTCGCTCGCAACACATGATGCCGTTCTCACTCATTAGGCCAGGCCTTGGACTCGGGCCTCGTTCGCCGGCCTCGTCCGATGTCGCGGCCACCCCGGCGGCGCCCGGGCCGAAAGTGTCGACGCCTGGGCGCCGGCAGGCCATGAATAATTTCCCTGTCGCCTGACCTCCGTGAGAGGTCGAACTGTCCCGGAGGCTTCCCCAAATCAGTAAGCAGCGAAAGCAGAACACGGACGAAGAGAGAGAGAGAGAGAGAGAGAGGGAAGAAGGGTTTCTATCGAAATCCAATAAATAACATCCACGCACGTTTTTCGTTAGAAACGAGGAGCGATCGACGGCGATCCGCAGACGCCACAGAAGCTCGTTCTCTACAAGACGAGCGAACGAACGAACGATAATGAGACAAAGAGACGGCAGAAGGAAGGAGCGGAGGAGCGGAGGAAGAGGAGCAGAAGGGGACACAAAAAAGCAGCTTCAACAAAAACCAGCTACAGCCACAACAATGACAATAACAAACAATCACTAAATACTACACACAACAAATTATTGAAAGGCTTCTGCGCATGAATTTATGAATTTTTCATCTTTTATCGGATCTCGCACTCGAAAACACAAACATAGGCAGAGCGAGAGGAGGAGACAAAGCCGGGAGCGAGCGAGACGGCAGGCGACCGAGGAGATTTTCCCATGATATGCAAACGAACTCAATTATTAATGCTATCTGCGGCCACAGATCTCCAGATGCAGATCCAGAGACAGATACAGATCCAGATACGCGGATACGCAACCGCATTTCTTCCAGCCTTCTGTTTCGCTCCCTCCTTCCTCTCTCTCTCTCTCTCTCTGTCTCTCTCGTTCCCCACACGGTCGCCATTGTCTTCCCCATCTGCTGTCGCCGTCCCCTTCCCTTCTCTCCACCATTCGACCCTTCCTTGCCCCTGCTCGTTTCGATGCCTCACTAAATCTCGTCCTCGAGATCTCCTCAGCGCCTCCTCCTCCGACTCCGCCGCGATCCTCGTCAACGGCGACTCTCGTCGTCGTCGTCATCGTCGGATTTTGGAGAACTGCGTTTCGGGCCGGCCCGTTCGGATGACGACGTTTCGAGGGCCTCATTTTTCATCCATCGGCCCGGCCCCGGGCCGTCCCTCGCCACGATCGTCGCCCTGCCGATATCGCGACGAGCAGATCTCGCCGTCCTCGCCGCGGCCGTCCTTCCAGCCGTCTTCAGCGCGGAGTGAGAAACTTGGCCCGGACAGACAGACAGTCAGTCGGCCGGTCGGACAGGCCGTCAGTCGGGACGTGATGGGAGTCCTGCGAGTCCTCCTGCCCTGTCGAAGCGGCCACTCCTGCGTGTAAAACCAGCGCTTCATTGACCGGTGTCGCTCGGAGTGTATTCGGGGGAAAGATCTCCATTCCATCCAATTGTGTCAAACACCGTGTTTCCCACAAACCCGCCGAGGTTTATTGCGTTTAGCGGGAAGTCGGGAGGTCGGGAAGTCGAGAAGTCGGCGGGCAATTACACGACCCGGTTACATTACGGGGTGTAAATCATAAGGTTATTACCGTGGATTATGGGGAATTTCCCGCGACGCGACAACCGACGACGTCTTCGACGTCTTCGAATGGAAGATGGGCCAAGATGTGATGCCCAAAGGGGACGGAGCGAGGTCGATCTGGGATTGAGTTTCATTCGAAGACCAGCCATTGGAAGGGTTTTCAGTGCGGTTAATGGGTAGTTCAGGACGAGTTCGGGACAAATTTTGACTCGTCGTTTCTCACACTTGATTCTTTGACCCTCCTTCTACACGTTCGTTAAAAGAAGCATTTTAGGAGATAATTCAGAGGGCAAGCGACTCTGAGGGAATCAATTGAGCAAGTGGCGGAGATTGTGAAGGGAAGATTCACTGAATATTCACTGAAATCTGAACTATTTATTGCTCTCTAGAGAGGCGTCCCACCCTTCGCACTTGCTCAGTCCGCCAAAGGCCGGGCAGACAAAATGCAGTCGGTCGGGAGTCGTTTTAATTGGAATTTAAGTTCGAAACCACCATCTGACGTGCACGCCAAACCACAAAGCCCGAAGGACCGACCACGACTCGACCGCAAGGACGTCTCGCAGAAATCACTGGGCGCGTGCGGTTCGCCGGGCCGATGATTTCCATACGCGGAGAGTGAGCGAGGGAAAGAGAGGGAGAGGGGGAGAAATGACAGCAGATGCAGTGGCAATAAAGGCGTCGACCGCGGGCCCTCGCTGGGCTGGGAGGGAGCGGGCCTCGCGTCGCGCTAGACTCGGCCTGGCACGCGGATCCCGAGTTCTGGGCCGGTCCCTGGGCTCTGGAAGCGGGAAGCTGGAAGCTGTGAACATGTGGTTTTATGACTCAATTACGGCGTAATTCGCGGGGTTTGGTCGGCAAACAAATCAATTGCTGGAAACACGTAATTGCGGTCGTCGACAGGACACTTGACAACGGGTCGCAGATTGTTTGTTGCTGTCGCCCCTCTCGCTATCGCCATCGCTGCTGCTATTGCTCTTGCTATTGCTATTGCACTTGTCATTGTTCTTGTCCCTGTCGATGCTGTTGTTGTAGTCGTTGCAGGGCGGCATGTTGTTGTCACAAAATGACCCTTCAATTGACAGCGGCAGCGACAGCCCCGAGGGAGTCCGCGGCAGTGACAACTGCAGCCACAACATCGGCAACATTGAGGCAGAAGAGCGAAGTAATTGCGACAATAAAATTAATGTGGCAGGCAGCGCGAGGGAAATCGCTCAGATGCCCCCGACCGAGCTGCCAGAGCGGGCTGCCGGACCCGCTCGGATCGGGTTGGGTCGCGCGCCTCCCCTCACACCGCCCCACCCGTTTCGTCCCCGAGGACCGCTTGTGGCCGGACCTGCGACGATGCGACGAACTGGCCGCGAGTCGGACGCGAATAAGGAATCGACTCGGAATCGAGCGCGGATTCATTAATATTACAACCACGACAACGACAACAACAACAAGGACACACCATCAGCAGCATCCGAGGAAGACGAAGGAGGAGCAGGAGACAAGGCGAGACCCGGTGGAAATTCCTCGGCTGCTGCTGCCGGTAATTAATTCACACACGCGCCGCGGCCACACCTCGATCTGCATTTGAGCCACTTTTATGACGAATACCGGTGATTAATGATCCCTCCACACACACACGCGCACACGCGGCTGCCTGCATGTGTGCGTGGCTGGCGTCCAATCGCGCTGCCGATCTCCAATGGAGCCCGGCGACTGCCTCCGCGCGCTTGATTGACAGCAGCCGTCAAAATAAACACGCTCCCGGCTGCGCCATCGCCACCGACATCGGCATCGGCATCGCCGCAGCTGCTTCTGGTGTTTCTGGGTTGGGGCTGATGCCCGCGTTGGTGTTGGAGTGGCTGCAGTGGTTGTCGAACCGCTGGAAAGTGGGAAGCCCAACACCTTCCGCGTTTCCCGGACAATTAGCGGCTCCCTCTTTGACCCGCCGGCCGGGAAAAACAACATCGGAGCGATCAAAGTGGCCCAGAATCGGACGGAAGCCTGACGAATCCCCCGTCGAGCCAGGCAGCTGAGACTCGACAACTCCGACTTCGGGGCCGAGAAAACTACATCGATCGCTTCCGGATCGCGGCCCAGATTGAGTTGATCTGGCTGAGACTCCGACTCGTGCCCTGATAGCTCCGAATTGCCATAGATCGACTCCGTTCGGGGCACTCGAAGCAGCGGCGACTCCTGCCCTCCTGAGGTGGGGTCCGCTGACGTCGGACGAGTCTCGGAGTGCGATACGAGTCTGCCCAGGCCGGGAAGTGAGTCAAGTTCCATAGTTTTATGAGCTGCCGATAAGATTTCGGTAACAACTGTTTGCTCGCCGCACTGAGGTGTCCGAGCCGGAGGCGGCTCTTTATCTCCGGCCGATTGTCGATCGTGTCTACTGGGCCTCCTGCGGACAGCCGGGCCGATGAGCAAACAGAAGTCTCTAGCGATACCGCGATCGCAGCCCTGACCCTTCCGCACCCTGTCCGGCCCACTGACAGGCCAAACAGTGTGACGGAGTCAGAGTCGGAGTCGGAGTCGCGGACGGCGTGAGAGGCCGAGCGACATGGGGTACCACGAGGTCCGCCGGTGTTGCCGCCCGAGACACGTCATAAAATCGTGTGAACTTCCGAAAGGCAATAAAATCATAAATTTCCCTCGCAGGACGCTCGGCCGGGCGCAGCCCACTGGCAATAAATTACCCTCGCCATCCGAGAGAGGGACGCAGGGCGGTTGCGCGAAAGGCAGGCGGCCGAGGGCGCAGGGTTGCGTCAAAACATGACATAAGTTGCCGTTTTTATGGCCCGGGAACCCAAATTTGTTCTGATTGCCCTGCGCCCGACAACCTGATCGAGCCGAGCAGCGAGAACTGAGGTGGCAGGAACAGGTACCGAGGCAAGGGTTTTTCCTGGGCCCCGCCGTCGCGGGTGAATGAAGTGGTGACCCATTTAGCAAGGTCGCCCGGGTCCGGGCCGGGCCGTGCCGGGTCCGGCCTACCTGTCGGCTCGAACTCAGCCTGGGTCGCCGATCGCCGGGTCTCCCGCAGCGCCGAATGACGAAATATTTGAAAATTGTCCCTAATGCTGGCGCCAGACGACGCGCCGCAGACGGGGCTGGCGAGAGGACGACTTAAACCTGTCGCTCTAACGACTTCTGCGAACACAAAGGAGCCGGGACAAAGTCTTTCGAAGTCTGGCCAAAGGACTAAATCCACAAAGTGTTGCACTAGTTCTAGTGTCGAGCCGAGGAGATCGGCTCACCGCCGACCGTCCGTTGGTTGATCTGTGTGTCGTCGTGGGCTGGACGGTGTCTCGTCGCCGCCGCCGCCCTCGGTCGGTCAGTTCGTGCGCAATTCCTTTGTGCCCGGCAGGATCAATATTTTTATTACTCTCGAAACTGTTGCAGGGAGTTTTATGGCGCTGGCGCTTAGTTTGCGCAAAGGCCGGCGGGACGAGAGCCGCCGGATCAGGGGAAAGCCTGAGGACCTCGTTCTGACCTGTTATCGAAGGGACCCGTCGACCGAGGCGACTCGGTTGACCCGCTTCCCCCTGGTCCGGGATGATATTGAATCGACCGATCGATCCTTCGCTCGCAGTCGTTCGCCATGCAGAGGGGAATCTTTGAAAATCTTTGGAAACTTCCAAACGTCCTCGGCCCAATGCGCTCCTCCGATTCGTGGCAGCCGCGATCGCTATCGCCAACTGTTTTGCCACTTCGGCCCGATCGCAGAGATAGCGCGATCTCACCGCCCTCGCCGACGACGCTGCGTCTCATTTGGCATTCCCCGGAACCCACGGTGAGCCTCCCGATCATCGCCGGCCCGCCGGCCGACCGGTCATTATCGATCGATCGCCACATCGGGCCTAAGCGATTCCGAGTGATCTCTCAATTCCGGATGGCGAGGACCTGATCGCATCGGGTCGAGATGAAGATCTCGGGGATTTCCTCGGAATCCCGGGCTCGGGTAATCCTGCCACCCATCCATCCTCCGTCCGTCCACCGGCCGGCTAGCGCATAGATCAGCACACGACTCAGGGCTAATGATCGACCGAAACTGGACCAAACGTTAACTTCGTCCCGCTCTGGTCCATGGTCCCGTGTCTCGTGTTTCTCCCACTCGCCTTCGCCTTAAACACCGAGAATCCTGGCCGAGGCCTTTGTTGGTCGCTGCCAAATCCTTTAATCGCCACTGGCGACAACTCTCGCCGCCGAGCCCGGCCCGGTCCGGTCCTGTCCGAGTTGAGTCGAGACAAAGGCCGAGGCACTTGAAACATGACAATATCAATTTGTACGCACAATGCTCTAATCTGCTAATCAGTGCAAACACGGCCATTGTGTCCTTTGTGCCCATTGTGCTCGTGGACAATGCGGCGGAATCGTTTTGCGCCAGGATTACCACAGGACGCTGCCCCGCTGCAACTCCTCGCTGCAGGTCCCGCAAAAGTTTTCTTGGCCCGGACGCGGTCGTGGCCGCCGCTCGGCGCTCGGCCAGCGCTGGGGCGACAAGTGTGAGAGTCGAACCCGAACTCGCTGCTCCTCGGCCTTACCGAATCGGGTCCTGGGCTCGATCGCCGGAGTTTTCCTCAAAACCACTTCTCCCTCTTCCTCTCCCTCTCCGTCCGGGCGTTTGTCTGTTTGTTTTTCCGTTCAGTATTCCTGTCTCGATCGGCCGCGAATGAAATATCGCTTCCACATTCGACAGGGCCGGGAATTAAATTCCAATAAACCCCAACAGGTATCGTCGACACGATGTTTACCACCTGGAATTTACGGGGAAACCGAACCGTCGTCGTCGTCGCCGTGCTCAGTTTCAACACATTAAAACACAAATAAATGTACAGGTATTTATGATGTGGATCCAGACAATCTTCCTCGTAATAACTCTGGCTCCTCAAGGGCCCTGGCCAATGTGCGTTTAGGGTTCTTTAATTTTGATGATGATTTAAGCGGCGCTCGTAAAATAGCTCATAGAAGAACCTCGATGATTCGTTTTATTTGGCTTGATAGTGAAAGAGGAGAAATTGAAAAACTCGCGACAGAAACTGGAGGCCTTCTTGACCGAAGTGGAGGGATTAAATTAAATAACGAGGCATCTAAGGTTTCATTACGGAGACCTTTCGAGGGCTGCACGGGCTTCTTGAAAGGGGATCATCTTCGCCATTTGGAGGAAGAACTTTTATGGTCGCAATAGGCAACAACAGAGGGCCTGTGGAATGCTGAACTTTGGCTGAACTAGGCTTTGGCGTTGGCGATGTAGGGGCGAAGGCGAGAGGTCGCTGGGTCCCCGATGCGCCCTGCTTTCATAGGGCAGTCATGGGTATTTATTTGTATGAATTCACCTTGTATGAATCCGGAATAGAAAATTGCAAAATTCGGTACAGAACGCGAATTTTCGTTACAGAAATAAGGTAATAAAGAACAAAGTGCTCGTAATTCAGATGATTTGACATTTTTATGTAGCTGGATTTTTTAACTCTTTTTTTTGCCTTCCTCGCTTCTGCTCCTCTCTTTCTCTTTCACTCTCCCTCTCTGGTGTGCTTCCTTCTGCCTCTTTAACCTGCCGCCTTGTGGGGATTTAAATATTTCGCTTCCTTTGTGAGCGCTTTTCATATTTTTACGCTCGTCCCTGGTCGGTTTTCGCAATTACAACAACGAGAACCGCATGGCCGAGGGCGCCCGAAAAGGACACATTAATCCTTTTTACAATATCCGCTCCCGGCCGAGATGTTTTTGTTCTTCACTCTTTTCAACTTTTTTCCATTTCAGCTTTTTTCTTTTTCGAAATTTATTGTTTTTCGCTATTGTTGCTGTGTGCGAATTCTCCCTTGTTGTGGGCCAAAAAAGTGGGGAAATGGGAAATAAAAATAATAAAAATTGCATCTTTGCAGCAAAACTCGTAAATTGGACATTTGGATGTGTTTCATTTGCCTTCATGTAAATTACCTTACATTCGGCGTGGTTGTTGTTATTGTTGTGGTGGTCTTCTCTCCTGCTTCTTCTTCTTCTTCGTGGCGGTGATTCGGTTGGCGTTGTTGTTGCACGCCTTTATTACATTTACGTTTGGGCCCCGTTTTACGAGCCCCCAGCCACACTTTGTTCCATTTCCTTCCAATGGTTGTTGCTGGATTCTAATATTTCACATCGTTGACTTGAGCCAGTTAAAAAGGATAACAATAAAAAATGTATCTGATGCCTACCCCGGGAGCATAAAACAAATGGAAGCCATTTAATTGTTGGCCATTAAAAGGCGCTTTTTGACTGGTCGCCCCAACAACCGGGAACCCTTTACGTCACGGCCCCCGACCCCTCGCCTTTCCACGCCCTTACAATGGCGATCTTATTTTTATGACTTCCCCAATACTCCACGCCTCGTCACGAATGTGTTGCGTTTGGTGGTGGTCGTGCTCTTGCTGGTGTTTTGCTGTTGCTTTTCGCTCAGTGTGCTCTGAAATTTATTGTTGCTTTATTGCGTGCCAACATAAATCTCGACAAATTTCGTCGTGGACTCTTTATAGGAGTCGGCTCAATGGGGACCCCGCGGTGCCCCCGCGCCCGTAGCAACTCGACTTCGCGTTCCGTGTGCTCGGGGGGCGTGGCGCCAGGGGGCGGGACGTGCGCGCAGAACCCGGCTTTGGCGGAGCCGACGCGTGTCGACCAACGACGGAGGTCCGGCCTTTGGAGCTCACGACCATGTGGAGTAATGGGATTATGTCCGGGTTTGCTCAGAACACTGAAGAAGCAATTAATTCATTCACATTTTCCATGCATTCCATCAGGAGCCAACGAATCTTTCCCTGAATCTCCGAGGCAGCCCGCGCGGAATCCGTTCGGAATCCACGGAGCCCTGCCCAGACGATCGGCCGACTCCGATCTCGATGACGAAACTTAATTGTTTGCATGCGATCACCCGAGAGAAGAATCTCGAATCTATTGTTGTCTGAGGCGGTGAAGGTGGAGGTGATGGGGGGCCACGACTGCCACCGACGCCGTGCCTTCTCCCGGAACCCAGAGGTCCCTGGCCAAGCAGCCACCAGCAGAAAATTATAATTTCCCCGCTTGTCACTGTGGGACCGGGACCGGGACCGGGGACCAGGCAGAGACAAGTATTTCCATTATGAACTAAACCGATTACTCATTCCTCGTCATCGTCGTCGCTGTCGTCTGGTCGTCGTGGTCGTCGTGGTCGGCGTCGTCATCCGCGACACGACGATCATCGCGGCGACACCCGAGCAATTACTTATTCCGCATGGGTCCAAGTACTTAAAAATAATAAATATATAATGAATAAACGGATGAGGATCAGTCGCCGGGGTGGGGTCGGAGGTCGGAGGGAGGGGGCAGGGATGGTTGATTGGCTGGCTGGCTGGCTGGGAGCCGTGAGTGGCCCGCATGATTTATGAATCTCTTCGATTCCAGGTGACATTCGTAATTACTCGCTCGTCTCCGGTATCAATAGGCATCTACCACCGGGAACACCTTCAGCCACGCACTCGCCCCTCTCGCTCGCTCGCTCGCACTCTCTCTCTCTGTCTGTCCGTGTCTCTGCCTTACTCCCTCGCTGGCAGCCTCCCGGGAGTTGCTCGTGATAGATCATTTTCGAGCCTTCGGGGAATAAATCAACAGCGCGTTGTGTGGTTTCATCAGACCCGGCCCAGACTCAGCACAGCCACAGCCACCGCCTCCACATCGGCGTCGGTGTCGGCATCGGCATCGGGATCATCGTCGTCATCTTGTTTGCGATCGAAATTCTCGCCTACGACCACATTCTGCGGCAACAGGCGACAGACAACGGCAACAGGCCATCGTCAGCACAGGCAGCGGTGGCTGCGGCCGATCGGATCCAGGCCCGCGATCAGAAATCGGAAATCAGTCAGCGATCGTAGCGAGATCTCCATAGGCGTAGCAATGACAACAGCAACATCAATACAGAACAATAGCAATAACAATCGGGGAGGGCAGGCAGGCAGGCAGGATTAGGCGGCGATTATTAATGCGATCCGCGGGGATTTCGGTTCCACGTAATGCGGAAAAGACACACTGATTAAATTGACAAATTGAGGGCGTGATCGGCCGCGATCGCTCCGAGCCTCGGTCGCGGGCGAGGTGGCAGTGGTCGGTGCTCGGCGGAATGACAATTGTCGCGCCGGAAGGCCGGGGCGAGCGTGGGCCGGAGCCGCGCCGTCGCCGTCGCCGTCGCCATCGGGGGCCTCCGACCGGCGGCAGGGGCGCTCAGTGACTGATGAACGCACGTCGAGCTCTGCGCCGGAGCCACTGCCGACCATCGTCGCGGAGGACGAGAAAGAGGAGGAGGCGGAGGCGTTGGCGAAGACGAGAGTGAAGGGAGCGACCGCGTCCCGGGAAGTCACTTAAGCGGAACCACGTTGTCTTTTAATTAGCATGTCAGAATCCACTCAGCGCCCGGGGACCGTCACGTGCACGCCCCGAATTGTGGCCAATTGATGGAATGCGAAGTGAAGTGCATCGCTCTGGAGTGAGCGGAGGCTTTCAGAGGAGGGTTCGTGGAAGCCTCGTGACTGGCATAAATCGAGTCCCAACAGCAGCAGCCGCGGCAGCCGCGTCGGCAGGAGCACGACCGGCCCAGGAGGCCGCAGAGAGAGGGAGAGAGAGCGAGAGCGATCGATCGACATCGGCATCGAGGGAGTGGACGGATCAAGTGCTTGTCATAATCCAAATAATAAACCGAGACCGAGGCAAGACCGGAGTCGGAGAGAAACCGCGGCCGTGGCCAGGCCCAGGCCAGGATCCTGCCCATTGACGACCGCGCCGATGATCGACAGTTGGCCGGACGGGACCGGGCCGGGTCAGGCTGCTCGCTGTCGGCCCGCTCGCCGTGCACTCGGTCCTTGCATTTATTAGCCATTCGCCTGATTATAGGGCCCTGGGTAGAGCCAGCGTCTCGTGTTCAAATATTTGTTGTTCGCCCGAAATTGGTTCCTTTTCCTCCGCCGCTGGGTCCCGGAATGAAGTTGCAAAATTTCGTTTCACTTTTTGCTCCTCGCGCCCCGGAAAGGTCGATCGGAGGAGGCGACTCCGAAGGAGGACGAGCGCGTTTTTGTGGACCTTGAAGTTGGGACCAGCGAAAGTGGACGAGGTGCCACAGGGTTCCGAGGAAACCATTACGTGGGAGGAGGAGGAAGGTCATGGGAACGTCGCTGGATCGAGGAGACAGCGTTCGAGGTTGGACGGGAGAGGGTGTAGAGCTGGGCCATAAGACATTTTCCCGCGGTTGAAGCGTATCCGAAAACAACTCAAGACCCTCCTGCCCCCGAAATCCTGCCTCGTCCTGTTCGAAATGGGATTTCGCTGCTCCTCGGCCGCCGAGGAGGGACCGCGAGATGAATTCATTTCGAGATTCTGGATGGGCTTCGACCACGGCTATAAATGTGAGAGGAGAATGGCGATGGAAAAACCTGATGGGAGGAAGGCCGAGGGGAAGCGGGAAGCTGGGAGGGGGCGAAGGCTTTGGAGAAGGATGGGACATGAGAAGCGGATTAAGTGGGGGGAGGTAGGCAGGGTGGGACGAGCAGGAGGCCTAGGGGAGGGGGCCGCAGAGGACCCATAAATCACAAGGGCATCCACATGCGGCCGTTGCCAGCATCGGATGCGATCGGGGCGAATCCGACGCATGGCCGACGTCAGCCGGCTACGAATTATTCTCGCCCATCCGAGCCGTGGCCAAGACGTCCCAACAACAGAGACAACAACAGCAACAACAACAACCGGAGCAACTTCAACGAAACGGAATCCGGATGAAAAATCTTCGTTTTACGATTTTTCGCCAAATGCACGACGGCGGGACGAGAGGAATGGGTGGGCCGGAGGAGGGGCCGGGGACGGTGAGGACGAGGTGGTTCCTCCTGAGGAGAGTGGCATGTCGTCTTCCTCTTCATCCGGCCCGAGCCGCCCCTTGTTTCAGGCATCGGGATCGGGATCTCGATGTGTGCGACATTTGAAGCAGAGCGAGATAAAAATTTCCTCCGCTCGGATGCTATTTTTATTAGTAGATGGATAGATGTGTTCCCAGCACACACACACACGCACACACACACGCATGAGCACGGCGTGCACATACACTCGAGGAGATACCGTTACAAAGTGAGCAATTGTAGCAGCAACAACAACAACGAGAACACGGGCCATGTATCTAGATAGGAGAATAAATAAAAATACGAGCGAGCGAATAAATAAATACAGACGTGCGGACAGACGGACAGAGGGACGGATGGACGGACGGACGGACGGACGAACCCCAAGAAGCGCACGCATCCTCCCTGGTCCTCCCCTGGTCTTCTCTTTGGAGCTTCCCTGCCCTCCTCTCGTCCCCTCCACCCCACCCACAGACACACTCGGGTCCAGGGGGCGCACCGAGAGCGAGAGAGCGAGCGAGTGCGAGACCCACTCACACACCCACACAGCCCCAGCCACAGCTACATCCACGGCCACATCCACGGCCACATCCACAGACACAGGCACAGATACACACACAATCAAAACATTTATATTTCAGCGGAGAAAGCTCGTATTTTATCAAAAGCAGGGGATGCGATGCGAAAGTCGGGTCGTAAATCTTCGAGATAACGTTTTATGCGAAACATTTCTTCTCGTCCCCGGCCGCCCGTGGGGCGTGGTGGCGGCTGGCCGGGTGGGAGGGTGGCAGGCGGTGGTCGGTGGCGACGCCGCAGCAGCGACCAAGGCTCGCTCCAAGGAGCCGGGGAGCAACGGACGGGTGGGGACGCGGGGCCGAGGGGCCGAAGGATGCGCCCGGCGCGACTCCTTCGCGTTTTTATGCCTCGCCCGCGACTTCCTTTCTTTCTGCGCCATCTCGCGGCGACCTTCCCGACGCCCAGCCCTGCGCGCCCGCCCCGTGGCGCTGGAATTTTGAGGAATTTATGGCCGCCGCAGATGAGCTGCAGCCCTCGGCCCGGGTGCGCGTCGTCTTCCACTTGTTCGAGAGCTGCGCCCGGAGTTCATCTGCAGCTCCTTCTCCTTCTCCACCTCAGTCCGCCCTCAGCTCGCTCGCAACCCTCCTCAATTGGCCGCCTAATCGCGTTCATCTCGCCGCGATCTGGACGGGCGGACGAGGGACCGGGCCGCAGGGCGGGGCGGGGCGGGGCGGTTGGCGGTCTCCGAGCTGGGTCTCCATTTGTTTAACCTTCGCTTTAAACGCTTTAACGCAGCCACGCTTCGCACCCTCGTCGCGCGTCCGGGCCCCGCGCCGCGTCCGCGCCCCGGCCGTGATTGCGACAAATCCAAAGGATTTGCGGATGCTTCCGGGCACCGGCGAGACCAGCGGGAGCTGAGGCCACGTCGCCGGGAACAACACCAGAAGCAACAACAACAATAATAACGACAACCGAAAATAATTCCTCTGCAATTCTATTAAATGAAGCCCTCGGAGGGTAGAACATCAAAATAACAACACGACCAGCAGCAGCAACAACAACAACAACGGCAATCAGCCCGCCCTCTCGCCGGTCTCTTCCGTCTCTGTCTCGGCCCTGCTGCCCGCGGACGCCCCACTCGAGAACAAGTGACGTGTGCCGTGCGACCGAAATCCGAGCAGGCGACGAGGGCGGCGGCGGTCGGTGGTCGGCGGTCGGGGGCGGGGGCGGGGGCAACGTCGCAAAGTCGTTACGTTGCGAGACGTAAAAACGAATGTTTAACTGCACAATTGAGATAAGATGCGAGATACATGGCGTATCTGCGCCGCCGTCCCACGGCATCGACCGAGATCGGGCGAAATCGCTCGCATCTCGTCGATGCCCGAGATTGGCAGCTTCCCAGCGAGGCCGGGACCGGGACCGGGGCCGAGGGTGGCTGGCGGCTGGTGGTTGCTGAAGGCGGCGGGAGACAGACAGCCATAGAGAGAGCGATAGCGAGAGCGAGAGCGGCCGAGAAAGGGAGCGGGCATCGTTAAGAATGAGGTTTACAAGTTTCCATCGAAGTTGTTAAAACTTTTGGAGCTTCTCCTCTTCTCTGCCCGTTTCGTTCCGTTTCGTTTCGTTGGGCGGCAACAATGGCGGACGAATTTATTGCCTCTGTATCCGCTGTGTGTGCCTGGGTGGCTGTGTGTGTTCGGGTGTGGCGCCCCGGGGTGGAGTCGCCGCCCGGCAACAATGTTGACAACTTTAATTTAGAGCAACGCGACCCACGGAGGAGTCGCAAAAGCTCCCAAAATTATGACATCAAGCGGGAATCGAGGGACTTTCGGGGAGTCGTGTCAGCAGCCGCTCGAATGTCAACCAATTTGGGTGATTGCGGAGCGAAACTTGGCCAAGTTGTCGGGAATTTGGGGAGACAAACGGTGTGGATCCTGGACCAGGGACCCCTCGTCGTACTGCGATCGGGAGAGATCGAGCCGGAGACGTTTGAATCAATGGCTTCTGTCTGTCCTCGTGACGGTTAATTAAGGAGATTCTCCGATTTGCAAGGACGATGGGTCCGTCAGCAGCTGCGACTTCCCGTGGCCCTTCGGCGGGCGGACGGCGAGATCCGGCCATGGCGATTGTCGGGCGCTACAATCGGAATCTGGCTGAATTTTAATTCATCGCCACGCCAACCGCAGCCGCCCCGCCTCTGTTTCTCGCGCCAGGGCCACCCAAACCAAGTCGGTCCGTCGGGCAAAGGATTCGGGCGGTCGCCCGAGGGTGGGGGCGCGATGTCGGCTGCCAAGAACATCCCCAGTCGCCCCCACCGCGGCAGCCCTGGCGACCGCAGTGTTTTTCAGCATTTTGTGGCTTCCATGGAACTCATTCGCCTTGGTCGAGGGCGCGGGTGCGGGCGTGGCACTGGCACTGGCGGCTTTTGTCCGCTCTCCTGGGCGAGTCCATTGTCTGCGGAGGTTTCATTTCGGCGAGCGCAGCGCCGGAAAAAGCTGAAATCAGATTTTCAGATTTCAATTGTTCGGACTTCGCCGACCGAGTCACGAGGACCGAAGGACTGAGGACTGAAGGACCGACGGCTTCTTGTTGGCATTCGCTTTTATGTCTCGCACCTCCTTTGCCGCGCCTCCTCCTCCACCCGCCCCGCTCGATCCTTTCACATGCCAATAAATTTCGCGCGACGACGAACCGCTTTTCGCCCTGATGGCCGTGACGTCCTGGCCGTGGTCCTGGGAACGGCCGAGGAAGGACGAACGACTCGGGAAGGCCGCCAATTAAATCGCCATCAAGTGCGCGCCGTCGCCTGAGAATCCTGCCGAATCCGGGCCGGGGCCGCACTCAATCATCGCAAATTGCAATAAAATGATTCGCCTGATTTTTGCATAACACCATTTAGAGCCTCGACCTGCTCGAGGCCCACGGGCGTCCGACCGAGGGCCGAGGGCGCAAACGAGCCATGTCGCAATTAGGAACTCGTTGCGGCGCGTTCCCACCATCCGCCTGTCACAACAAATCAAAACAAGCCGAGCACCGTCCGTCAGCCGAGACGACCCCGGGCCCCTCAACCCTTAGCGATCGGGCCCAGGCCGCAGGGCGGATGCGCCCGGTTCATCCTTCCTTCCGTCCGTCCGTCCGTCCGTCGCGGACAATAAAACCGAATGCGATTCGACGCGGCGCGAATCGCTTCCGATGCGGCGCGTAATTGTTTCGAAGACAGCGGCGGGCGGACGAGATCGGGCCGGGTCCGGTGCAGGAGGCTCGAGCGCGGTGCCCATAATTAGCCAGACGCAGTGCGGTTTCCGCCGATTGCCGCTGGTGGGCGGGCGGCGGCGGCGGCGGCGTCACGCGTGCGAGGCCGCCGAGCTTTCGTCCTCCGCCCGGGCCACCGGAGCCCTCGAAGGACCTTCGAGAGAATCTCGGCAATCGAGGACCAGAGGGAGGAGCGACGACGACGAAGACGAGAGCTCGGAGGAAAAAGAGATGGAGTGAGAGGGAGCGAGAGGGCCGCGAGTGTGCAGGAGACACTCGAGCATCACCTGAACATGCCTTATCGAGGATCTGCTGATTGTTTCTTCGATTCCTTTGACTAACGATTCTTTGGCTTGTTCTCGGAAATCCATACGTGGTCGCTCCCAGCCAAGGCGTCGACTAGCACGTTGTTGTTGTTCCGTCCCCCATGTCGATGAATAATAATTGAGCACGCCTGAAGGATGCGCGACCGGCCGGGAACTCATTAAGCCGATGACACTTGGCCCGGCGAGTCCGTGGGACGGGCCCGGGATGAGGGGGCGTCGGTGGCGTCGGGGAGGCTCTCGATCGATCGGGGAGCCTGGGACTGGGATGCCCTGGATGGGTCTGGGCAAAGTCTTCCATGGGGACAACGAGGAATTTGAAAAAAATGAAAGCCGAGACATTTTCCAGATTCGTAAATTTCGCTCGCAGTCAATCACGATTTCCCATTCAAACCTGGAATTTGTCCGCGTCCTGTCCTGAATATCGTCCTGTCGTCCGTGAGGGCCGCCGAGGGTTCCCTGAGTCCCTCACCCGGCGGGGCCGCGGCCAAGGGACAAAGCGGAGCAACTGGAAGGTGCTTTTAGCGAAATTGCGTAACAAAGTTGCAAGGCGGACTCCTCGTCCTGATCGCAATCTCTCCGTCGGGTTGAAGGGCCCTGGGAACTCGGCCCCGCACCCGGACCCGGACCCGGCGATTGTCCTTCGTCAGGTCCGCTCGGGGCTCCGGAGTTGCCTCGCGACGCCCGAACTCGTTGAATTTCGCGCCCGATTAAACTCACGAAATGCACCGGCAACAACAACAGGGGTTACAATAGCAGCAACAACAACAGCAGCAGCAGCAGCAGCAGCATCCCCGCCATCGGCAACAATCAATGAAATGGGTGCAATGGGGCGAAGTGCATTTTGTTCAATGGTCGTTTTTGCCGGGATGCGCCCTCTTGACGCGTCCCTAATTCATCGACAACAACAACAACAACAACGGTCCACAAACTGTGACGAACATCTCAAAACAACAAGACAATGACATCAACAGCAACAGCATCAGCAACAGCTACGGCAACAAAGCATCGACATCGACAACAATCGACACTCGAAACTCTGTTTGAAGTTGTTTTTCGGGGTCCCGGCGAGGAGCCGAAGGAGCGCGGAGGGAGCAGCGAGGGGAGGGAGAGGAGGGAGCGGCCTCTCGCCGGAGGGCTGCCCTCGATCCGGGCGGAGACTCGCTGGGAATTGTGTCACCGACAATCCGACCATTAGCGAAGGCGACGGCGACGGCGACGGCGACCAGGACCGGGAGAGAAATATGACCTTTGCACGAAAGGTTAACACAGCGAAAACACTTGTTCCTCCCCCTCCGAGTCCTCCACGTCCTCCTCCTCCTCCTCCTCCGGACCGAATCCTTCTCGGTCCTCCGTCTCGGTCCTTCGTCCTCTTACCTCTCATGTCCTCTCCTCTTCCCTCCTCGCCGCAATCAGTGGTCGCCGATCAAAGCGACCGTCGCGCTCCCGATGTTGCTCCTGCTGCTGTTGTTGTTGTTGCTGCTGTTGCTGACAGCGTCCTGCGAGTCCTCGAGATGAGTTGACAGTTTTCCTTTGATGGCTTCAATTCGGGGCCCTGCCCCTTCCTCCCCTCAACCTCCTCCTCCGCGTCGCTCTTTGTGTCTCTTGTTGGGTCGCATTTTTGTTGCTATTGTGGTGCTTTTTGTCGTGGTCGCTGTTGTTGCTGTTCCCTGTCTGTCTATCTGTCTGTCCGTCCCGCTTCCCGAAAATTGCGAAGGACCTTGGAGACGCTCGGCCGCAGAATGAGACGCATTTTCCTCGGGCTCGGGCTCGGCTTCGGGCTCGGCCTCAGGTGGATTCGTGGACTCGTTTCGCTGCATTATTATTGTTGTCATCCTCATTGTTCTGGTCGGTTTCGGGAAATTCAAATCGGCCCTCGAGTTCCCCGAACGGCCCTTGTCTCGATCTCGCCGATCTCGCAATCCTTTGGTCCGCCTCTGATGACGCACGCCCGCCGCCGGAATCGACTCCCTCCACTCCTCCCCCTCCAACTGTTTCCGTGTCTATTTCTATACGAGCAGTTGATGAAATCATCACCTTGTGCGAAATCGGAGCAGAGATCGCGGAGCCACTCGTGCTGGAGGCGTCTCGGCCGGGTCTTGTCCAGTGTTTCCGAAAGGTCTATTCTCGATTATTATATTCCGGGTTGTTTGTCATCAAATTCTAACTGTCCCCAACTCCTCCCGAAGCTCCGCCGATTGGAAGATAGCAAGAGGAAGTCGTTTCCAGGACGATCACCACCCGACATTGGACATTGGGACGAATGGCATGCTTTGAATTGGCCACGATGAAGTCGTGGTCGGCGTTGATGGACGTCACTGAAATAGCAGTGGACACGTGGGAGATTTTCCGAAAATGCCTCCTTTTGCTCCGTGTACTCTGAGGGCTGTTGGTTGAACGAGAGATTGAGATGGCAATTCAGGGATCCTCCGCCCTGCCCCTTCCTGGCAGCTCCGACGCCCCGGTGGTCGGTCGAGCGAACTCCAGCAGTGCCGGGCTCGGAATTAAAAACCAATACTCAAACAATGCATCCGGCAATGGATGAATGAATGGATGTTGTTATCGAAGGTATTGAAAGTCGAAATTAATTAAATTCAAATAAATGCATTTGGCACTGGTCGGCCACCGGTCGATGGCGACTGGTGAATTGTGGACAATTAAAAATTGTTTATTTTATCAATGAATCGGCAGCCTTTCGCACGTTTCAAAGCACTTAATAAAATGTGGAAGCAACAAACATCGTGCAACAATAACGATGACATCAACAATAATAACAATAAAAATGAAGAAGTTGGCGAACGGCCCAAACAACGAAGGACGGACGGACGGACGGACGGACGGACATTTATTTCAATAACTCAAATAATTCGAAACAAAGCGATTGCAGCGAACAATGGAATTCAATCAACACGACGATGCACCACAACATCGGGCCCCACCGCACTGTTGTGGTGGTGGGGCCGCGCGGAGGCAGCGGGGGGAGGGGCAGAGGCGCCGCTGCCGGCTCGATGGGGCTGACGATTGTGCGACCGATGAATGGCGAGCGGCGCCCGACCCGGCCCGGCCAGGACGAACCCGTTCACTCGGGGCCAGCCAACCATCTAACGGTCCATCCATCCAGCCGTCAAACGACCCATCCATCCATCCATCCATCCATCGATGGGAACGTTGTGGAAGAGAGAAAACTCTGCGAAAGAGTTGCGAGGGGGCGAGGAAGCGAGAGGGCTACGATGTGGGATTCCGTGTGCAGGAGACAAAGGAATTCAATTCGAAATTGATAACGAAATCAAACAAAATGCAATTATCGCGTTTTCATTAGTCAACAACAACAACAACAAGGACAACAACAACAATGACAATGACAATGACAACGGCAACATCTCGTTGGGATGAAAGACGATTTTTTGCCGAAACAAAAGCAGCGTCAGGGGCGAAAAAAACCCATTGAAAACAGTTGATAAGCACAAGAGAGCGACAGAGAGACAGAGAGAGAGAGAGCGAGAAGGGAATAGCTAGATCAACACGGTGGCAAAACAAACGAAATATGCAAAGGCATCAAAGGCCAGAGGGAGAGCGGCGAGGTGTGGAAGCCTCTTTAGCGAAATTGAAAACGAATTTTCCAACTCCAACGGCGTGGAACGTGGGCGCGACGAGGCGGGGGCTGGCGAAGCAGCGACTGACACAGAAGTCATCGGAAATGCGATCGAAAGGAAAATAGAAATCAATCGGCTCACGTGCTGCTGCTGCTTCTAAGGCGGGAGCTGGTCATCACCCTCTCGCTCGGGCACTTGAAGGGCTGCCACCACGGGCCCCTTTGCAGAAGCACGCACTACGCCACTGTCGCCGGACACCGGGAACCGCAATTCGCCGCAGCGGCCAAGTTTCTCCTCCGCGGCCGGTCGCTTCCCATCTCGCTCTCTCTCCCTCGTTCGCCACGCGAATCGTCGGCGTTCAGCCGTCACCAGCCGACTCTGTCGCACCCTTGCTCTTACACGCTCGCCTGCTTGTTCGCGGCTAACGGTCTCGTCGTTCAGCCGGCGAATTCGCTCTTCTGCGCCACGGCTCGCTCGCCATTTTAGTTCGGGGCGGAGTCCGCGCCCGCCTCTCTGATTGGCCCCGCGTTTGCGCTCTGCTCGCCCTCGGTTGAGCCACGGGCTGTGGTCGGCCTGGCGAGAGAGAGAGAGACGAAGCCGTCGCCGACGATGTTCGCCGAGGGTTGCTGCAAAATGGTACATTTTCCCCGCTCGCTGTCACGGCCGGCGGCGCGGTTTCTCTCGGCACTCGTGTGTTTTTGTTGCCCCTGTCGTTGCTCTCCCGAGAGCAGAGATCTGTACGCTCGCTCGCTCTCTCTCTCTAGCCTCCGCTCATTTGTCCATTCGCTCGCTCGCTCCCGTCTATCTGTCTATGAATCTCCTGGCACCTCTGCTTCTCGCTCTGTTGTGGTTGTTATTTTCAGTAGTTGTTGCGCTGTGATCGCTGTTGTTGTTGTTGTTTTACATCTTTTCTCGCTTCGAAGCTTGAAAGCGTGTAAAAATCTCTGGCTACCGATGCATCTTCCATTGCTTTGTGCTTGTTCTTGTTGTTGTTTTTATTGCTGTTGTATGCGTTTCCCCTTGTCGCTGTAGTAGTTGTAGTGGTTGTTGTTGTTGTTGTTGTTCGCTCGCTCTCTCGCTCGTCGTTCGTTCGTTCATTCGGTTGCTCGCTCGGCTTCTGGTTTTTTGTCACAGCTGTCACACACAGCGTTGCACACGGAGAGCAGCAGCAGCAGCAGCAACAACAACAACAACAACGGCAACAACAAATATGGCAAAAACATGAATATCTTTGTTATATTGTTGTTAGAGTGTTTGTTGTTGTTGTTGTTGTTGTTGTTGTAAAGCAACCACAAAGTTCACTGAACGTCGAATTCTCTGCTGCTGCCGCTGGTTTCTTTTTGTTGCTGTTGCTATTCCCATTGTTATTGCTGCTGCAGCATTAGCAGTTGCTGTAGCTGTTCTTGTTGTTGTTGTTGTTGTTGTGAATTTCGTGGTTTCGCATTCGATGCCTTTTTGCATCCAGATAACGTCCGTCGCTGCCGGCCCCGCACCCCCTGTCGCAGTCGCTCCCCGCTCTCTCTCTCTCTCTCTCTCTCCCTCCTTCGCCCTCTTAGCCGAATTCGCTCTTCGCCGACTCCTGGCTCGAATATGCTGGCTGCTGTCGTCCTTCTGCCGCAAACGTAACGACCTCTGTCCGTCCGTCCGTCCGTCCGTCCAACCGTCGGCCTGTCCGTCCTCCATCTCCATCTGTCTGCGTGCTGGCCGCTTGTGTGTGTCTGTGTGTGCGTGTGGTGGTGCGTGTGTGTGAGTGTGTGCTGGATGCCCTTGCGCAAATTTTAAATCAATTCGTTTGCCGTCGTGATAAGTTAATTACTTCATTTTCGAACTCGAACTCGGATCCGAACTCGGTCTCGCTCCCTCTCTGACCCGCTCACGCCCAATGGGGGCGGCCTTGGAGGGGATGAGGGCGGGCGAGGGGCGAACGACGTGTTGACAGCCGAGTGGAAACGAGACGAATCAAATCAAATCGAGGCGAGGCGAGGCGAGGCCAGGCGAGGCGAATCGAGCGAGTCGAGTGGGGCGACGGTTGACAGATTTAGAATGACTTGCAATTAGTCATCGGCCCTGGATCGGCCTTGGTGGCGGAGACTGGAGAGGGTGGCGCAGCGGCCGACGGGGGCTGGAGCGGCAGCGGAGACGATGGCGATGGCCAAAAGTAGGGCACTCGATGGGTCGCGGCGGACGCAGTAGCGGAGTCGTTTCGCAGGCCGTCGCCTACATCTTGAAGGAAGGAGAGGAGCCGATTCGCGGACCCCGCCTCCCACCTCCCCAAAGCAGCCTCATCGATGCGAACTCAAGTTCGATACAAGTCAATAGGAAGGCCCAAAGGTCTCGATCAAAATCCCGTCCAATTCGGTGGTCGAGGGGCCCGACGTCCCTCGCCAGAATCTCTCTCTCTCTCTCTGAAGGCCCGCGAGATCCCCGAGGCATCGCGCCCGTGGCCCTGGCCGCGTCCTCCGCAGCTGAAACTGGATCGCCTGCGATTCTCGAGATCGACGGCGACGTCGACGTCAACGCCGACACCTCCGCCGCCTCCATCAGGTACGGATTTCATTGGCGATCCCCGAGTCCGGGCACGATCGCGATCGCTGCAAACAAATTACAACAACTTAAACAGCACAACAACAGCAACAGCACACGAACAACAACAGCAGAAACAGCAACAGCAACAGCAACAGCGAAGACAACAATCGCAGCAACAACAACAGGAGTGGGAAATAAAGAAAAGTATCTCACAGATTACGACCCGAGATGCTGTCACTGCGATTGCGACGCGCCGCCGCCTTCAAATGAGCCGCCTCTCCTCAGTCCCTCTCGCTCTCCGCCGCCCTCGCACACTCGCCCTCTCAGCGCCGAAATTTCGACATTTGCGATTGCGTATCCCGATACGAGTGGCCGCCGCTGGACGCTCGCTCGGAGCGTCGCGATGTCATATTGTGTCACGGCGGCGGCGTCGACGTCAGCGCGCTGCCTCTGCCTCTGCCTCTGCCGGCGGCACGGTTTGTCATCGCCGTCGTCATCATCGATCGACGGCGGCCCGAGTGCTGGAGTAGCCGGAGTCGCCCGGCCTCGGCCTCGGCCTGGGCTCGGGCTTCCTGGTTCCTCTACCTGGAGCGGATTAATTTGTATCTTGCCCCGTCTTCGCCCTCGTCCTCAGTGTTGTTGTTGTTGTTGCTGTTGCTCTTGCTGTTGTCCTCCTCGGCGTCTCTGCCATTCCCACTTCGGCGTAGCCTCCTCCGCTTATCACTCGCTCTATCGGCGACATGAAGTGACAGTAGTTGCTGCCATCATCGTCATCAACACCAACGTCATTGCTATTGTTGTTGTTGGCGCTTTTTTCTCCGACTGCAGTTGCGCGCCGACTCCCGCTGCCGTCGTCGTCGTCGTTGTTGTTGTTGTCGGTGCTGCGTATTTGCTCCGTGTGTCTCCGTGTTTTCGTTTTTCCGCGACCCTCGCCGAGCACGCGTCCACTTCAATCCGCAGCCCCACCCCCGGCCTCCCTCCGCGCCCCCGCCGCCCGCTTTGGCTCGTGCAGATGCCGGCCGCGTGGACCGGAGGGGGGGCGGGGGCGCTGGGAGCGAGCGGGACGGCGAGAGCGATTTTCGGCACTTTGAGCTCGCCTCGGATTTTAATGGGTTCGACGCGTTTTACGACGCCGTCGCTGCTGCGCGCCGCATACAAATGGACTCATTTGTTGTTGTTGCCGTCTCCAGATGAGCAGCTCTGTCTGGAGGGGGAGGGGAGGGGAGGGGAGGGGGATGGTCGGAACAGGGGTGGGGGGAGGTATTAATGCCGCTCGCCGAACGTCAATTAAATTTAGGCCGCGTTTTACGATCTTTCCGAGAAGCTGCTCGCATTTCTAATTTAGCCGGCCGTTCGCATGATTGTTATTTGTATTGTTTTCATTTGCTGTTACTGCTGTTGTGATTGCCGCTGGCATGTTGTTGTTGCTGTGGTTGTTGTAATAGTATCAGCCACTAATCGCCGTGGCATCCACTGTGGCCGCAGTGGCCGCCATCAAACGGCGTTAATGAGCCGCCGTCGCCGTCGCCGCCGCCGCCGTCTTCGTTTCTGTTTTCCCCGGAACTCGATCGCCGAAATCGCTCCCGAAATCGCTCCCAGAATCGCCCCAATCGCGGCCCGGGTCCGAGTTTTACGACCCCTCTCCGCTCCCAACCCGGTGGCGATCTTCGATCTGCGCCATCGCCCTCCGATCGATGCCCTCCGGCCGGGCCCGATGCCATCTCCGGATCTCACGATCGTCGGCTGGCTCCGGGCCCCTCTTTTTGTCCCCCATCCCCCGATGCCCGGACAGCGGCGCCGGGCCACGGCCGGGGCTCGGCTCGCGTTAATGGCCTACGAATTTTTCAATTAGCCAGCCTAGGATGTTATTGGTCGGACCGAGATGGGTCGAGTTCGAGATGGTCGCCGTTGTCGGTGCCGATGGGAGTCAGGGGCCTGCCATTGGACGCGGGAGGGGGGGGTTGCGCGAAGGGCCCGAGGCACCCTGCGGGGTTGGGGTTTGATCCGGAGGAGGGGCAACGGACGAAGCCCAAATGATTTATTCGTGCTGCAATGAAGGCTTCATTCCACACCAATTACGAGTTGATTATGATATGGGATTGTAATGATGGAAGATGGTAATGGAATGAAGTGATTATGATACAAAATTATAATTACATAACATGTTAGTGCTACAAAATGATATGGCTTTCAATGAAAATGCATGGCTTTAAGCCTAAACGATATTGTTCTCAATGTAATTGGCATTGTTTTCGTGTAAGTCGAATTGTTTTTAATGTAATCATATTGTTTTAAATGGAAATGATATGAAGATGGACTGGCTCGCGAAGCCACGGCACGACATCGGCGATGCTAATGGAACAAAGTGATAACAATACGTGGCAGACGGAGCGAGAGCAGCGGGAACACGCGGAGACGAAACGAGAAGAAACCGCAGGCCGCGGGCCGAAGGAAGTGCATGTGCTGAACTTGAGAAACTGCCGCCAGACATGGACGAGGCAGCCAGGCAGCCAGGCAGCCAGGCAGGCAGGCAGACGGCGGACCCCCCCGGAGAGACCCGCGTCTCCTCATTAAATCCAATTACGAGGGCCGCGGCGGCCGGAGTCGCTCGAAAAACCGCAGCGAATCATAAACAGATTAGGGGAAACACTTCGAGCCCCATTCGTCATCGCGGGGCGGGCGGCAGGTGGGCGTGGGACGGGGCTGGGCCCGGGTCCGGGTCCGGGTCCGGGTCTGGCCGACCGAGGATGGGCGGAGGAAACCACAGCGAAAACATGAAAGCAACGAACTATGAAGAATAATGAATAAATAATCCATTATTGCCTCGTTCGCCCGAGGACAGGAGCCGCGGCAGCGGGCGCCGGAGGGGCGAGACATGAGGGGCCAAAGGACAGTCGCGCGGAAGACGAGTCCAAGGAGGAACCTTTCGAAAGCCATTTGGATCCGGCTGCGGCTGTCGGTGGTCGGCGGCCGGCTGTCGGGGTCGTCGGTCGACATAAATCCGCGCGCAAACGTTTAATCGCAACATTTGCATTGCGAGGAAATCGTAAAATTATCCTGGCAGACACCTCGTAACTCAGACGCCAGGCCCGGGGGAGCCGCCGCCGCCGCCGCCAGGGCCAGATGGATAGACAGGCACACGGACGGACGGACGGACGGCCGGCCGGCGACCGGTGAGCCCCGAGTCGTGTCGAGTGCGGCAGCCGTCGGTCGCCTGCCTCGCTGACGAGCCCAAACAAAGGGCCACCCAGAGCGGCAGCAACAACAACGGCACCGGCCCCTCTAACCTTGAGCGACGGCGCGTCTGGCCCAGGACTCGCCTCGTCCATCAGCGGCCGAGCAGGGCGGGCAGGACCAGGACGGGGGCTCCACGGAAAGCGGAAGCTCGCACGAGTCCTGCGGACGCGCCACGTCGAGGCGGGCAAAAACCGAGCTCGACTTTCACCCTTTCGCGACGGCCCGGACGGGTCGGTGGGGCGGGGGTTCTCGGCGGGCTCAGGCCGGGAGGGGGCTGGGGTCGAAGCGACACGGCCACGGGACGACGAGGCCTCGCAGACGATGGGCAAACAATGGAGGGCGGCGCTCGTTGCGTGGCCGAGTGGCGGAAGTGGGGAGAGGGAGAAGGAGGAGGAGGACGGCCGGCCCCAGACCTGGCCGGCGTGCTCGTGCATATGCTGCGCTCCCCTCCCCCTCTTCCTCCCGGGGGAGCCGCACCGTGGGGCAAATTGAAACATTAGCCGCCTCCGTCATGGCCACATCCGTCCGTCCGTCCATCGCTCGTTCGACGGCTCGCAGCCCGTCGCAAAGCCAGCGATTTGCAAAAGCTTCGTGGAGCCGCTCTGAGCTTTGGCCGAAGCCGCTCCCGACGGCCCTCAGTTCCAGGTCCGACCCGGTCCGCTCTGCAGCTCTGAGTGTAGGGAGAGATTTGCATAATTGGCGACCGGCCTCGGGGGGCGCGCGCAGTCCGCGGATCGGCGGATCGGCGGACGCCGCTGTCGTCGGGCCAGCGAGCTTTCGCACACGGCCTCCGGGGGCCCCGCGGGCCATGGGAGTTCGGGACGGCGGGTCGCGGTGGACGTCCGGCTGGCAGGACGCGCCTCAACCCGGCTCGACTCGCCGACAGGTGGTGCGGGCAGCGCGAACACGATTTCGACCGGGTTGGAGCGAGAAATTAGGACACGGACTCGGGCGCGGACAGCGGGGAGGGGAGTGCGGACATGGACATGGACACGGGCCGGACCGGACTCGACGGCGGCACTGCATGGGAGGGCGCGTAGGGCGGGGGTGCCTGTATGTGGGTGTGCGTGTGGGTGTCCGTGTGTGTGTGTGAGTTATGATCGCACGGGCGATTTAAATATATTTAAAGTCTCTGTTAGCCGCTTCCGCCTCCGGTGCCGGTGGGCGGGGGCGCCGTCGAGGTGGGGATGGGGCGGGGCACGAGCTGGGCTGCCTCGCGTGTTGTAGTTGTTGTTGTTGTTGTTTGTGGAATTATGGCAGCCAAAAATTAATAAACATGGTTGCCGCGCTTCAACGGCCGCCATGTAAATCGCTTGAATTTGTTACCGTAGCGATCTATTGTTGTTGTGCTTGTTTATACCATTGCCATGATTTGCCGTACTTGATGTTGTCGATGATGTTGTTGTTTAGATCTCATAACAACGATAAATATTTCAAAAATAAATATGGCCCGCAGCTGAATTCCAGCCAATGAGCAGCCTCGCGCCTCGCGGCTCCAGACACGCGAATATGTATCGAAGTACATGTGTACATGCCCCTCTATATATCTCCGACCACCCATCAGTTGGGCATTATCTCATGCCATGTACTCCAATATGCACGGCCGATTTCTTTGGCTCCGCCGTGGCCGCCCCTCGCCGTTGCTGCTGTTGTGTTGTGGTTGGTTTTGGCCGTGTCTCCACTGGGATTTCGTGTGTGAACCACGTCAGGATCTGCTCCGATAATGATTGGCCGATTGGTCGATGTCTCAAAACCACTTGTCCCGCTTCCCATCGGTCGCGACTCCCCGCCGTCAGCCGCTGGAGCTGCGGACACGCCCCGCCCCAGAGCGCCCAACTTCCGCCCAACCGACCACGCATTTCCGAGTCGACCCCGTTGTCTCGCAAATCGATCGCCGCCTTCTGCGAAGAGGTTTTCCTCGACTTTCCTAGCGATTATGGCGAGAACCTCCAGGATTTGATTTCGATTTCGACTGAAGTTTTCACTGCTTCTGAATTGCACTCCATCCATTTTTTGTACGAAAAAAATGGAAGAATTTCCAACTTCTAGTCTCAATTTCAGAAAATTGGAAAATATTAACAAAATTGCAGAATTTTCCACATTGTAATCCGAAATTCTCGAGTAATGCTAATTTCAAGAAGTAGAAATTTTGTGTACAAAACCTTGTCGATTAAATTTCCTCAAGATAAACATCTTTGAAGAGGAAAAATATTTTCGTTTTCCCACTTCCGGACTAGTGATTTCTTAAATTGAATGTGATCTCTAAGTGATCAAAGCGACCGCAGTTATTGGAACAAAAATAAAGTAGCAAATTTGGCCAGCTTCGATGTCCAGATCTCGAAGAGAGAGATTGGAAATAGTAATTTTCGACTTGTGCGGAAAAAAGTCGACTTTCCCTTGTGGGATTCTCTCCTGCGGAATTTGCCAACATGAACTCGAATTCAGGCCTTCCGACTTGGCCGCAGAATCGGCAGCCCCAAGTCCAAGTTCAACTACCTCGAACCGATTGCAATGGAGGCAGGCGAGTCCATCGGTCTGTCCATCGGTCTGTTGTCTGTCGGCCCTTCGCCCCGTCTGTCCTTCGCGCTTTCGCAGGCTGTCCGTCTGTTCATCAGGCCGTTGCAGTTCGCAATCGATGGCCGGAGCGCGCAGCCACCGATGGCGCCGCAGCTGTCCCTGGAGCTGACGATGGCGATGGTGACGTGGACGGCGCGGGGTGCGGGTCGGCGGTGTTCCCAATGACTACTCGGGATAATTGAGAGCGGGAGCTTTGCTAATTACGAGGAACCGAAGTCGGAGTTGGAGCCCGAGCCCGAGCCGGAGTCGGGCCGGAGCCGGAGCCATTAACTACAGTTACTGCGGCGGAATGTGCGTCCGAGGGCGGGGGCCGGGGTCAGCGGCAGCAGCAGCAGCAGCAGCGGGAGGAGGAGGCCGAGGGGTGTGGCCGAGGGCGAGGGGCGGCCGCGTGCCGAATGTGGAGCGCCGGGGAAGCGAAGGGGTCGGCAGCGACAGCGACAGCGGCATGTGGTGGAAGTGAATAAATTACGCTTTGTTTAAACGCTGGAAAAATTGACTCGATCCATATCTGTGCAAGCAGCCACTGACACACACACACACTCACACTCTCTCTCACACACAAGCACACATCCCCTGGCCGGGAGATACGGACTAATATGGTATTTAATTGTTGTAATTGTTGCCGTATGTCGCTGGTCGCTGCTGCTGCTTGGTGTTGTTGTCGCTAGTGTTTTGTAAATACCTTTGATTTGCTGCTTGAGTTCGGCTCAGTTCGTGGTTCGGTCCACATATTAAAATCGGAAAAACCAAAACAAAACATTCAAATCACTAAGCACAACAACTACGACGATAGTAATTAGTAGTGGGGATGGGAGGGCGGCGGTGGAGGTGGCGAGGGCGAGGGCGAGGACAAAACGAAACGAACAGAGGTTAAGCAACAACAACATCTGATATAATACGAACCGAGCACCAGCAACGGCAACAACATCAGTAACAACCGTAGCAGATCAGCAGCCACTGCAGCAACAAGAGTGATACCGACAACAACAACAACGACAGCAGCGACTAATATTGACAACAACAATACAAATAATAGCAACGAAAACATTATTTGAGATTAAAATCAGGAAAATTACACGCAACGTGCGTCTGCGTCCACCCATGAGCGACATGAGCGCGACGGACAGAAGCGCAAAACGCCAGACGGACGGACGGACGGACGGACTGATTGGTGGGGTGGCGGAGGGGACGCGCTCGGCCGCCAGTGGAGCGTGCGCCGGAAAAGCTTCCTGTCCGGCGGGCCGCGGGTCGTCGGCGCCCCTCGACAGGCAGCTCCGACCACAGGCCCAGGCCGCGAGCACCGGGACTCATCCAAACTCACAGCTCGAGGATCTCGAAATTGAAGTCGAATCTTTGAAAATCTTTCAGTCTTTCCGATAGTGGAGCCCAGCGGTTGGGAGCACTTTCTCCAGCCACGCCCCCCCGTTCGCAGGCCCACCGGGCACGCGACATTCCTCGCACTAATTAGTGGCTTCGTCTTCCCGCAAGGCCCGTAATTTTCCCGGAATCCCCGATCTAGGCAAGAGGCCTCGTATCTGATTCCGTCGCCTCTGTCGCCTCTGCCTCTGCGACCCACAGTCGCGATCTCCAGCTCCAACTCCGTCTCCGCCTGGCTCTCGACCTCTGTTTCCCCGCCTGTCTCTCTGTCTGTTGGGTGTCCGTCCATCTGTCCGTCGGTCGGTCGGCGGCCTCTGTGACATGCTCGCGGTATTGACATGTCGCGCATGCGCAGCGCACGTTGACGTTTCCTTCCCATTGTTGTTGTCGGTGTTATTGCTATTGTTTCCTTGCTGTTGCCGTTGCCTCTGCCTTTATTGCTGCTGTCGCGCTGCTGCTGCCGTCGTGGCTCCCGTCGCTGGCCGATCTGATTCTGGGGCGCGCAGCCCAGACTGATCCGCTATCAGTCTCTCTATCGGCCGGGACTTCGTTCGTTCGTTCGTACGGCTCTGACTCTCCGCCGTCTGTCTGTCTGCCTGTCTATCTGCACTTCTGCTGTCTATCTGTATTTCTGTCCGTCTGCCGTCTGTCCGCCGGGGCCGCTGTCTGTCCTCCGCTGGCTGCCGTTCGCCGGAGTCTGCTCCGTTTTGGTCGCTTATCGTCGCGCTCATCGTCAAATATGAAGTTTATTATTAAAATCTGTACAGCAATCGGAGAAGTCGCGACAACAGCCACAGCCACAGCAACAGCAACAGCAACAACGAACTCTACAACAACAGCAGGAACATGGACAGAGACATCGGCATCGACAACGACATCTCGACCGTGGGGCTGCGTGTTCGACATGTGGCGACTGCGGCTTCCAGTGGGCCGCCGACCATCCGTCCCTGCATCGGGCCCGAGTCCGACCCCGACTCCTCGACGGACAGACGGAGATCTGTATATGAGGCAAATATATAGACGGTCGGAAGCCGACTTCCATATCGATGGCTGTCGATTATTCCCCGATCTTTGGGGAATTCGCTTGGCGGCTGGGGCGGCTTCGAAGGCGAGGGTTGGGCGACGAAGGGCAGGATTTGGAGAGGACTTCCAGAGGTCAGACACCGCTCTGAGGTCCTGGTGAGGGCAGAAATCGGATCTCCCCAGCCGCAGCTCCTCACGTCGGGCTCGAGCATCGAAGACCGGGAATCGCTGTCCGGAATCTCTGCGAATGCACCGCGGGTTCCGTCGCCGTGCAAGGAGTTGCTCATCTCAGGGCGAGTGGCAGGGCAACAACAGCCACTCAGGCTCGGACTCTGGCGACTCGTGGGCATCAATCACCGGGCCCGATAAATTAGGTATAAAATAAATAAATGAAGAGGGCAAAATAAATAAGCGAGAGCTGGGAAGAACATTAAAAGCGCGTATATTTTTAAAAGCAATTCACGTTTAGCCCCCGGGTACGAGATGCACCAGCGACAACAACAACAACTACAACTGAACTCACAAGAACAACGACAACAACAACGACAACAACAACGACAAGAACAACCACAGCAACAACACCAGCGCCGCCAACAACACGAGCATGAGGAGGAGGACCAGAAGAAGGAGCAGCAGCAGCAGAAGGCGAAGGCGAAGGCGAAGAAGCAGAGAGCGGAGCAGGAACAAGAACAAGCTGTTTCTCAAGAAGCCGGGCACCGTCGCCCCCCTCCGGGCCTGCACGAGCAACTCGACGAACATCCTCGCGATATCAAGATACAAATTATTTATATCGACCTCATATTTTGCACTCGACTCGCGAAAATTTCACATCTGCCGCGAGTGCATCCTCCCCACTGCCCGCCGCCCCTTCGCGCTCGCGCTCGCCCTTGTCCCCTCGGACCCGGGCCCGCGCGCCGCCGAACGGGCTCTGATTCCTCTTGGCCCGGAAAGGATCTCGCGACTCCTTCTTAGGCAGCGCCCAGGAAGAGGGCCACAGGGACGGGAAGGACAGAGAGGGGGCAAGGGGCGGAATTGGATGCTGCATCAGGGACGGGGTCGGGGGCGAAGGACCTGCTTTTGCTCCTGCCTCTGCTTGAAACAAAGAGGGCGAATCGCGGCAGGACGAGCGCAGTGGGGCGACCGGCGAGTGTCCTTCGGTGCTGTGTCTGTGTGGGGTGTCTCCGTGTGTGTGGGGTGGCGTGCCTGTGTGTGCGAGTGCGTCGCCACTGCAGCCGGTCGCTCGTTCGTTCGCCTGCAGAATCCCAGTCCCTTCCCGTCCTCTTCCCGCGGCCTCCCGGACTCCGTCCCCGTTCGCTCGCCGTCGACTTCCGTTTCGTTGTTGTTGCCACAGTCCTTTTCGGGCGCCCGGGTCTGCCGTCTGTGTCTGTGCCCGTGTCTGTGCCTGTGTGTGCGTGTACGTGTGTTGGCTGGAGTTTTTCTGGCCCGGAGCTTCGAGATCGACTTTCGCCCCGTTGCCCGCTGCCTGGCCCCGGCTGCCCTTTGGATGTTCCTCGGCGCTCCCCGGCCCCGGCCACGCTACGTGATCGGGATCGGGATCCTCGTTAAGGACGTCCCCAGCCCTCGTGGGAACCTGCGCCGTCTCCTCTCGCCTGTCCCTCGATGTGGGCGACGCACTCGCTCTGAGGGCAGAAATCTTAATTGGGCTGAACAAGGACTTCGTCTACTGCTCTGCTTAAGATGTTGAAGGTCTGCCTGTTTTTCCCAGGATTTTCAATTATTTGATTGGTCAATATTGCAGAAAAAGTAGAGAAATCATCATCATCAATTAATAATTATGTAGTATGCGAACTAAAGTGAATTGGTTTGCATTTCTTTACAATTTCCATAAGCTAAATCGGAGCTGGCAAAGTGCGTGCTTTATAAAGGATAGATTGAGATATAAATAGAGATATTAGATTGAGATATAAAGGAAAATAAATAAAATAACTACAAAATGTTTAAATTCTTAAATTATCATTCATTTCATATTATCTTCAGAACTTTAAGCCGATCATTATCGAGCCTTAGTCTGAAAAAATGTACACTTTTTGCCAAACTCTATTCAAAATCTTCTCAATTAACACAAACTATTGAAGATGGGGAACATCAAAAACTGTAAATTTATTTCATAATTCACCGATGTCAGTAATTGACGTTTCGAAAATGGTCCGTTTACAATTATGGGAAAGCAGAACATTGAAATTCTCTCCATTGATTCGATCCGTGTTCACCTGGACAAGGACATGGACATAAGTTCCGAATTCGCCCAGTTTGCGTTGGGCGAAGTCGCATTTGAGTGGTGCGGATTTCGCCAATCTCCGATTCCCAGATAACGCGAATTTAATTCGCAGAGTCCCCGGGGCCGCAGGCGCTCCAAGTCGAGTCGCCGACGATATCTCGAAAGCACGCGGAAATACCGAGCGATCCTAATCGGAACCGACGTCCGCCTGGGCGAGGGTTGAGGGCCGCAGCCAACCCGGTGATCGCCGGCAGGGACTCGGCCGCGCGATGGCACCGGCGCAGATCCGGAAGCCCGAATTCCGCGGCCCGGCGACGGTCGAGGTCCCACAGCCGCTGATGGACGGCGCAGCGGCGGGCGGGACGGAGACAGCGCGACGAGACTCGCTGGCCGGCAGCCAAACGCCGACAGGGCCTTGGCGGGCCTTTGTGGGCGGTCGAGGCCGCCGGCGAGAACCGCGAAGGCAGCGCTTTCGGTGCTCACTTTTTGCCAGCGTCGGCGGGCAAAAAGAGGTCCTCAAACAATGGACGCCGCACAAAGGACGACGGAACGCGCTCGCATCGGAAGAGGGCCGGACGGCCGGAGCGGCGCAAAAAGAGCAGGACGCGGCGGAGGGCGGCACAGCAGCACCGACAACAGGACACTTTCTGAAGGAGCGGAAAAAGGACAGCGGCGACGGCGACGGTGCCAGCGGCCGAAGCGGAAGGAAGGAAGAAATGCTTCACATGGCGATGCCCGAAACAATGGCGCCCTGACCCTTCCGCCGGGCGACGAGGGGTCCACGCACAGGGGGCGGCCAGAGCGAGAGGGAGGGAGGTCCTGCGGGCCCAGAAGCCGCGTCGTCCTTGTCGGCGTCGCCGCCGCCGCCGCCGTCGCCGAGCGTTGCGTGCGAGCCCGAGAGCCGCCGAGCGCACGCAGCGGCCGGCGACGGGCGCGCGAATGGTCGGCCATCGTCGACGGCGGGCGCGACAAGAGCAAGCGACGAACGCGGTCGTCGCGCGAGGCGGTGTGGGCGAGCGGGAGAGGGAGTCGGAGAGACACACATATGCTGGACGTGTGCACGTAAGTAGAGCGAAGCCTGCTGGCCGCCCGTCAGCCTGTGTGTCTGTCTCGCTCGCACGCGGAGAGAGGCCAGCACACGAATCTGCATGCGGACCAACGGCGGCAGCAGCAGCACCAACAACATCAAAAACACATAAATAAACACGAAATCACAATCGGAACGATCGACCGACCGACCGAACGAACGAACGAACGAACGAGCAACAACAACCGCACTCGTTACAAGAGCAGGAGCAGAAGCAGAGACAACTACACAAGAACAACAACAACAGGACCGAGAGAAAGAAACCCGTATTGAACGATGCACTGAAGCATGCTAACGAGCTTGTCAAAGTGACACGAGCGACAGAGACGGCGACAGCGCCCGAGCCCACGAGGAGCTCGCCAGTGCGCACGAGCGAGATGGAGAGCGCGAGCGGGCGATGCATTTATTTGCTGCGGACGGCAGCAACAACACCATCGCCAGCGAGATGATGGCGTTGCCAGCAGCGAAAGACCAGCGAGAGCGAGCTGGAGCGAGCGCTCTCCCCGAGTACCAACACAGGCACAATCGCACTCCGAGCCACACCGGCCTCACCGGCGACGACGAACAGGCGCAAAGAGCGCCGACCGGTTTCGCGCGGTACCCGACTCGACTCCACTCGACTCGCTGCCGAAGACCCGCCCTACGAGCCGACGGCTGAGCAAGCGAGATGGTGAGGTCGCTCGCATTGCGTGCTTCCGTCAGCGGGCCGGCCGTCGCCTTCTCGCTCGGCGGTCGCGGCATCGTGCGCTCTCGTTCTCGCTCCACGGCGACCATTGCGATCGCTCGACGAGACGGACCCACCCTCGGCGGAACTCGTTCACGTTCGCTGGACTCGCTCGTCGCAATCGTTGTCGTCGTCGTCGTCGTCGTCGTCGTTGTGTTGTTGGACTCGTGTTGCTGCGGCGGTGGTGGTGGTGTAGTTGTATCGGCCGGCCTGGTGTGCGAGCAGTGCGGCCGACCGTGTTGTTGTTGCTGGTGCGTTCTCATCTCATTCGCGGCGACGGTGCGCGCCGTGAGTTCAGTTGGTCTGCGACCGTTGACGTGTTTACAAGCGTGTGCATGCGTTGCCGTCAGTGCGACGTTCTCTCTGCTGCTGCTCCTCGTCTGGTCTCGTCTCGTGCAGTCACGTCACGTTACACTACGCCAGCTCGTGGCTCGCTTACGCTGCCTTCCGCCTCGACACGACACGACACGACTCGGCGAACCGACAGCGACTCGCTCGTGCGTCGGCCCAGATTCTGCGATCTCGCAGGTTGACGGCACCCTTTTGGAGCCAGAACGTCAGTGCATCGGATCCGGATCCGGACCCGAGCCCGGTAGCGGAAACGGACACGCTTACGTAATCGGCACCGCCATCGCCATCGCCATCGCCCTCGCGTGGCCCGCGAATCGCCAGCGCGCGCGCCCCCAGTGAAGCCCGGCGACGCTTCCCGCGAGTGAACCGAAACCAAACCAAACCGAAACCGACACCGAACCAGAGCAGGAAAAGTGAATGAAACCGGTGAAAACCCAAACTGAACGCAATTGCGAGAGTGCGAACGGGAAGTTGCGACTTCTCGAGATTCTGTGAAAAGCCGAGAAAAATGTAAGCAGCGGTCAGGTGGCCAAGATTTCGCTCCCGCCGGCCTCGGGCCGCGGCCGCGGCCGCCGAACGTCGGGACCGCGAGGGACGTCGCCAATCGGGGCGGGGTCGGAGTTTAGGACTGGGGTTTATCGGGCTCGGCGGCGGTAACGACAACGACAACGACAACGGCGTCGACGTCGACTGCCGCCGGTGCTGCTGCTGCTGTGCCGCCGCCGAGTGTTGGTGATAAAGCGAGCGATTGCTGATTAAAAATTCCGTGAGCCGGGAGTCGACGGCACTGGAACGTCGCCGATAACGGCCGAAAAGTTTCCGAAACTCCACAACAACAACAGCAACGGCAACGGCGGCAGAGGCACAGCAACAATTGGAAGCAATTTTTGGGAAATACGAAATAAAAGTCGTCCGAAATCGTTCAGCGCGCGCGAAAGAGCGAGAGGGGGAGGGGCGAAGAGAGAAATCACAGTCGTATTTTATCACGCGCCGATATCTCGCTAATGAAGAGTGTTCCAGTGGAAAGTGATCACTTATCACAACAACAGCAACAACAGCAATAACAACAATGACAGGAACAACAACAACAACAATATCGACGACAACAACAATACCTACTACTACTGGCGTGACAAGTGGCGCGTTTTCGACAAACAAACAAACGGACTTCAAATCGTGGCCCAGAAAGAAGCAATGACGACAACAACAACAGCAACAACAATAACAGCAATAGCAATGCCACAACAGCGACAACGTCAACAATAACAGCAATAGCAACAACATCAATAACAACAACAAGAACAAGAACAAGAACAGCAACGAGAACATCACTCAAAAGTCCCAAAATTGACACGAAATTTCCAAGACCTTTTATCAGCAGCCGCAGCTCCTCGAAGGCACCTGCGATAACCATCGCCCTCAGCCCTCGCCGAGCCACTCCTCCCCCCCACTCACCGCCACCTGCAGCAGCAACAACAACATCGGCCGCTGTCAACCGCTCAATCGCTCCCCGGATCGATCGATCGTCGATCGTCGATCGCGCGCTCGCCGCCCGATTAGGAATCGGTGCGAACCATCGCCAGCGGCCGTGGCGCCTGGGTCGGGGACGGTGACGGTGACGGTGACGACGTCCATCGCCGACGTCGATCTGGACTCGAGGTGGAAGCCGAGGTGGGGCCGGCGGTGGAGCCAGCGCGGCGTCGACCCCCGGTCGCGGCCCTGCCCGGCGCGATCCGCCACCGAAGGCCGGTGCGTGGAGTGGCCTGAAGAGCGCCGGGCCTCGGCTCGAGTGGACGGCGGGAGCTGGTCCGGAGGAGGCTCCGACTTCGACTTCGACTACGGAATCGGCTTCGGCCGCGGCTCCAACTTGACGTCCAAGTGTCAGCCGCGGCCTACGCGGCTGCGGCTGCGGCGCCGACCGGCCGACAGACAGCGACGGCGTCAAGTGACGACCACCGAGCACCGACCACCGAGCTCTTGTTGTCATTGTTGTTGCTGCTGCTGCGGTGTCACAAACCCGGAGGCGGACGGACGGCCGAACACCTACGTCGCTGCAAGCGCCGTGCCTTTGTGTGCGAGCGTCCGGCGTCCTGCGGAGGGAGTCCTTTGAGGACCCTCGCCGTTTACTGGCGCGCCATTGTTCGGCCGCCGCGCCTGACACTCGAGATGTAAACACGAAGGACGAACGAGTTCAGGGGCAGCTGGCGGGCGCAGGACTCGGCGATCAATCACTCGGCCCGGCGAGGTTCCCACACTGGGCGCTTCGGGCCGTTCGCGGGTAGGGCGCGGTTGGGCAGCCCCAACATCGGCGGGGCTCGCGAGGGCGACCCGGGAGCGAAATCTTGGCGGACCGTGGGCGGGGAGCTTCTGCCGCGAGAACCTCCCCGCTAACGCCGTCCCCATTTCAGGTTGTGACTCAGTCCACAGTGCAACAACAACAGCTGCGGACCCTTTTGCGAACAAGTGACAAAACAATAAACATGTGCCGCCCTCACAGAAAGTAGAGCGAAACAAGCCAAACGAATCGAATCCAACCCAAATCCCAATCCAAGCCAGTGACCAGTGAATCAGTGAAGCCGAGATCGTCGATCGTCGATCGTCGCTCGTCGATTTCAGCCCCCAGAGTTTCCGAGCCTCCGAGCTCCCGCCGAGGAGTCGCGGAATCCGAATCGGAGTAGGAGGTGGAGAATTTCGCGAGCGCTTCGAGTGAACGAAAGCATTCAAGATTATACTCGAAATGGATATGACTTCAACAGCGGAAGCGGCCGCCCGCAGCTGGTACGACAGCCCGCGCCTGGGCGGCTCCCCGCAGTCGAACGGCCTCGGCTCGGCCGGCAGCAGCCTCGGCCACCACAGCCTCTCGAGCGGCGCCTCCTCGGCCGGCAGCAGCGTCGGCCTGGGCGGCGGCGGCGGCGGGGGCGGCGGCCTCGGCGGCCTGGACACGACCGACATGAGCGCCTTCTACGCCCTCGAGAGCAACGGCCACCACCGGAGATACTACCCCAGCTACCACCAGCACAGTGAGTACCGCCCCCTCCCTCCCCCATCCCCCATCCCCCATCCCCCTCTCCGTCCCATTGGCATTTGCATCCCCGGGCGGGGCGGGGCTGCGCGCAGGCACACGTGGGCCGCCGCGTCCATTAGGGCCGCGTTAATGAGTTTTTAATGTCGACGGCGCCACCTCCCGACCAGACACCAATCGATTCGTTCGCGCCTCGTTTCCAATACCCGACACCAAAGGCAATGGTGGTAGTGACATGACCAACACAGCGACGCGGCCAACAAGGGACGCCGGCTCCGACACCCGAATCGAGGCCTGCGTCGCGTCCACCGACTGTCCGTCGTTCTGCCGTCCGTCGGTGCGTGAGTGGCGTCTGGGGGCGAGGCGCAAACAAGAAGCCGCCGACGCCGCGCAAACACCCTCAGTCGGCCTCAGTATTTGCCCATTTACCACACGGGCCACGACCGCGGAAGTCGTCGGCCCGGGAGCCACCGACAACGGTGGCCGGCAGTAGGCGGAGTATGGAAAGCAGCGGATGAGGAGAAAACGGAACAAGCCACGGGAAAATGAAAGCACTAACGAACGCAATTCATTCTCCGATTGGAAACAATTTATGCCGTCCGATGCTTCGATGCCGCCCCTTCGCCTCGCCCTCTGTTTCTCTGCCTCGCTCCGCGCCGCCCTCTCTGCCTCCGCCACCACGGCTCGCTCAGTTCGAGTCGGAACCGCGGGTCCTTGGGCCGGTCTCCTTCGCTCCCGCCCTCCCACGAACAGTGGGACAACGCGATCGCCCCGGCTCCATCCATCATTCCACCGTTCGTTCCCATCGGTCGCTCGCTCCCTTCGGCCGGCGACTCGCGATGTCTCCGACTTTCCTCCCACTCAACTGCCAGCGATTGCGGCCCATGCGGCTCCCACGGAGAACCCCGCGCCGCACGGGTATCAAATCTCGGGTCGCAGCTGGAAAATGTGGAACAGCCGGAGAAACTTCGGGCGAAATTTCTTAATTACAGCGGCTCATTAGCCGAAATTACCTGGTTCCCTTGGCTGCTGGCTGTTGGCCTTTTCCAGCCCGGTGGAGGGCTGGACGGATGGCTGGAGCCCACCTCGCGACTGTCAACAAATTGAAACCGACTCCCGGTCGCGCCCCCGACTCCGACCGCGACTCCGGCCCCGCCGACGCGCTGACAACGGCGGGTTCCGGGTTCCGCTAAACTAATTTCAATTTCCAGAGCCCGCCGCCCTCGCCACGCCTTCTGCGGCGCTTCCGACCGACCGCCGCCTACGCTCCTCGTGGTTGTCGCCCGGCGGACGCCCCTCGTTGGCGGGGCGGATCCCGAAATTCATTCAAATCGAATGCGACTTTTCGGCGGTCCGTTGCCGTTGCTGTTGCCGGGTGCCTGACATGCATCGGTGCCCGGTGCTCGTTGCGCGATGCTCGCCTTTTGCCAAATTGATTTTAAATTTAAATCGCTGTGCGCTGGAACCGCGCGACCCGCCCCGCCCGGCCGTCACCTCGCGTCCCCCGCGTCGTCGCGCCGTCTGACGCGACACGCCAAGTGATCGATCGATCCGCCACCGTCCGCCGTTCGCCGTCCACGGAACGGGACGTCCATGGGCTGTCTGTCCGTCGCTCTCCTTGCCCAGTTCTGAAATTTGACTTCTGCCCGCTCGCTGGATGTTTAATTCATAAAAGGCAGGGGCGGCGGGCGGGCGGGCGACCGGAAGGGAAGTGCCCGCAGACGGTGGGGCGGAGGGAGGAGGGAGGAGGGAGGAGGGTTGGAGGGTGTGGGGGCGAATCGACCGTGATTCATTCATGCGCGTCGCTCGCAATCATCATTCAAATCAATTGTCCATCGTTGACGTTTCGCCTCTTCGCGGTCTCGTTGTTGTTGCTGTTGGCTTTTAGCCTCCGGCCCTCCGGCCCTCCGACTCTGCGGATCGGGCCGAACAATCGATCAGGCCGATGCCGGATTAAGTTGTTCAAGCCAATTAGGCTATTGGCCCAGACAGGCCGACGGACGGACGGACCGACGGACGGATGGGTCAGACCGATCTGAATGGACGACTTCGCCTTGGCAGCCCCGGTTGCCGCGCCTCCGGAGTCGCCGACGAAATTGAATTTTTACCGCTCCGTCGGGGCCGAACGAGGGGAGGTCGCCCGGAATCACTCGCTGACAAATCGTTAAAATCCATTGCCAGCAACGAGCAACAACAACATCGACTAAAGGACAACAGCGACATGTTGCAAAAGGCAGCAACGGCCAAACACGATCGCACATCCACGTCCCGCCACCGCGTCCCAGAGGGCCCGAAGCCTCGGCGTCTGAAATTAAAATGGCCCGAATGTTTGTTTATGAAAAAATCTCTAAAACAACAACGATTATAAAAACAACATATGATTTACGCGAAGGCAAACCCCGTGCAGCGCTTTATGGCCCACTGTGAGAGGGAATAAAAATAATGGCAACAACAAAAAATCGAAAACCGACAACCGACAACAACCAGAGACACAGAGACACAACGCATTTGAATTTCAAAAGCCCACAAGCCGCCATATTGCCAACCGCAATTACAACAAAAACAACAACAATAACCGCAAGAAAACGAAAAAAAACTATAACAACAAAAATAACAGCAACAACAACGACCGCCGCCGACATCGACATCGGCATCAGCGTCACAACAGACCAAACGCAAAAATCACGTCAAAGAGATTTTGGCCCAAACTCGCCGCGCTCCACCTCCGCCCCCACCCCCCTGCTGCCACCGTCTGTTTCGTCCTCTCCCTCTCCCTCGCTCTCTCTTTCTCTTTCTCCCTTGTCGTGCACTTCGAATGCGTTTTCCGACGGATTCGACGCCATTTTCGATTGATTTTCCGATCGCCATCGCAGCCGACTCGACTCGACTCGATTCGGCCCGATTCGACTCGATTCGATTCGATTCGATACGATCGAGTGACGTTTTCGCCACGGCGCGGTTTGCGTCGTCGATTCGCAGAGATTGGCATCGATCGGCCTCGCGGTTCTGCCGGAAGCGACGCCACATCCGCCCTCCCGCTCGCCGGCCATCGGGCTGCCCGACCCAAGGGCAGAAGACCACCGACAACAGCGAGAGGCGGCAATCAATTTGTTGTCTTCGTTCCGCAGAGGAGGAACGTGAAAATGTCATCGGCCCAGAGGCAAAAGTTCGCGGTCGCCGTGATGGCGGCTCTTATCACTGACAGCTGGCAGTCGGTGTGTGTGTGGGTGTGGGAGTGAGTGCGAGTGTTTATGATATTGTGCGTAGCAATTACCGTTAAGCTGTCACGCTCTGACATTTAAAATTCAGTTTTAAATGAAGCGAATTTCAAAAATTGTCTGCATTCATGCGTTCCGTCCATTCGTCCATCTGTCCGACGTCCGTCTGTCCAGCTGTCGGTTGGATTGATGCGGCTGATTGTGCGCCTGCCCCGGCCCTTCGCCCGGCCGCCCCGCCACCCATCGCGCCTCCGACCCTCGGGCGCCATCGTCGTCCACCGCCCCCTTCGACTGACAACCCCTCCGCCCCTGGGCAGCGGCCACCCGTCCCGCCCCTCGCCGCCTCGTTGGCCCTTTTAATTGAGTCCATTTAAGCCGTCTTCGGAGCCTTGCGCGTCGGTCCCGCGCAATTTAATCGCTCGTCCGACGTCGTCGTGCGCCGTCATGTCCGTGGGGCCGTGTTTGTGTCTGTGCGAATGGGCGTGATTGTGCCGCTGTCTCTGTGGATGTGTGTATCTTGACAGCGGCAACAACAGGAACAATGGCAACAATAACAATAACAACAACTTGTCACGCACAGAGCGCGGACGCAGGAGTCCAGAGGAAGCCTCTGAATTCATTTTATTCCGCCCCTCGCCCTGCCTCGCCTCGCCATCGGTCCGTGGCCGAGGCCACAGTTGCAGCAACGTAATGATAATTGCTCGCAGTGATACTGGCGAGACTTCATTTCCCGAGAGCTTCCCCAGAGAACTTCCGATGGGCTCCACCGCCCAGCCCTAGGTCTCCGCTCTCGCTGAGGGGGCGGCGGAGGTCGAGGAACGTCGGTGTCAGCGACGCGGCGAGTCGGGCCGAGGGGGCGATGGCCGAGTATCGTCGCCTGGTCGCCTGCGGAGACACGCGCTGGAGTCCGATTTCCCTGCCCTCGGCGACCCTCCGCGAGGGCGGCTCGAGCGACTGTTGCCGGTGCCGTTGTTGATGCTGCTGGCGATGATGTTCCTGCTGGCCGTTGATTGAAATGTCTTGAAATCATGCCGCATTAATTATGACCCAAATTCCTGGAAATCTTACATCGTACGATGCGGCCTCCGTCCCGTCCCAGCCGAATGCGATTCGCCGCTCTCTCTCCCTCGCTCTGTCTCGCGTTGGCCCTCGCCCCTCGCCCAGTGGCGGTCAAACGCACAGTGGCGGTCATTCATTCACGCGACACGAGGCGTCCCGACACGCCAGGCCACGCATCCGCCTGCACTCGCGCTCGCGAGTCTTCGCCACAGCAACGTCTTCAGATCCCCGCCGTCGTCGCGCCGTCCCTCCGGCCCTGGACGCCGCCCAGACCCCGCTTTAATTAGTCGCGCCTCGTCGAGGCCCGCGAGCGGCTCCTTTGGCTCATCTACGACGACATTCCGCCACCGGCAGCAGCGCCGCAGCAGCAGCGCCACCTCCTTCACCTCCTCCACCGCCAACTCCGCAACGTCCACCCCCGCCCGACGTCCCGTCGCAGGCGTCGGCTGCGTGAGCCGGGTCCGCGCAATTAAATGACATAATTATTTCAATTCCAATTTGTAACGAGATGCGAAGCAGCAGCAGGACTGTTGTTGTTGCCCTGTGGCTGCTGCTGCTGCTGCTGTTCTCTTGCTCTGTTGTCGATGTCGTTTTCATCGTTCTTGTTCCCCGCTCTGTGCTGTCGCCTACGCTGGCGGAATGTTGCAGCGACACGTGATCCCTCCTGGCCGCCCTCACTTGAGGCTTCTTCGACCGCCGCGCAAGTGGTGGCTCCTTGTTCTTCCTCTTCTGCTGGCGATTTGCGATTCAGCAGGCGTGGGGAGCCCTGGCGATTTGCGGACGCGCCGAGGTGTCTTCAATGGTCACCGACATCGCCGTCACCATCGCCATCGCCATCTCCATCTCCATCTCGCTCCTCGGCGCGGTCGCCATGGTCGCTGTCAGCCGTGGGCCCCGCACTCCGGTCGCGCCGCCTGACGCTTGGCTACATCTGCTGCATTCTAATTTGACGCGCAGCGGCGTTGCTGCTGTTGTTGTTGCTGTTGCGTTCCAGGTACTGGTGTGAAAACCGAGGAACCGTCACTCAAGCTCGGCTGCAACTGTCAATCAGTGACGGACAATGTTTCTCCGATCCAGCGCCTTTGTTGTTGCTCGTTCCTTGCCTTTCTCGCTCCTACTGCCGGCGGTGGAGCGGATGACTTGCTGTTGTTGCTGGTGCTGGTGTGGTGTGGTGATGGCTGCGAATCCTCTCGCAGCCAACATGGCGGCGGCCCAGCCTCAGTTGCCGGTCCAAGGGACGCCGCTGGGAACCGGCCGAAGCGACCCCTCTAGAAGCAGGAAGCGATCGGCCGGTCCCACGGAAGTGCCCCGGATTCCATCGGGCCGGTCGGCGCCTCCGAACCCACCAGCCCTGGCGCTGGCGCTGTCCCTGCGTCGTGAGTTACGTTTCCGCCCCGACCACGCCGCATCCCTCACCCCGTCGCCTGCGAATTCCAAACAACCTCGCCGTCGGCCTCGTTGTCGTCGTTGTCGCCCTCGTCCCGAACGCGTTCCGCAATCCATTTGTCAAACACGCATCACGGGTCCCCGCGACAAGCGCGACCTGACGGGTTCCGAGAAGGCGACATGCGTCCTGTCCATCGCCGCAAACATGCTCATTCCCTTCGCCAACTCCGGCTCCGACTCCGTCTCCGACTCCGTGTCCGACTGCGAGTCGGGTCTGATCAGGTCGCCGAAAACTGCCCGGCATCCGGGCTCCCATCAATAATCGCGAAGTGACGCGATTGCGGCGGCGGTGGGGCCGCCGGCAGGGCAGGGCGGGAGCCGCAAAATTAATTGGCCCATCAGGAGGAGCCAAGGAGCGAATTAATAACGAAACAATGTCGCCGCACGCACACCTCCGCACAGACACGGACGCAGGCAGCCACAGACAGACACGCAGACGGACGGACGCGGAGGCCTCTCATTACCTGTGACACTTGTGTTCACTTGTTGTGATTTGTCATTTTAAAGTGCGGCCCGCCACGCCCCGCCTCTCCGCCGCCCCCCGCGGCCGCGTTCCCACGAGGGATCCGTTCTAACGCAGCGAGCGGTGGCAGCCCGCGGCCGGCAACAATGCGCAAATGTGGCAGCCTTCATTAATATCGACTCCCAGCAGCCTCCGACAATTCCGACAATTCCACCTCCGCCCCCCATCGGCGAGGTCCGTCCGGCTGTCCGTCCAGCTCCGGGCGGCGGAAACGCCCGCGCACCGGCAGCCGCAGTGGCAGCCACGGCGACGGCGACCATTGTGTTGGCTCCGTGATAAATAGTTCGCGGGAAGTGCCTCGAGCACATGTGTCCGCTGCCAGATGCATTCGCGCCGACAACTGTGGCTCCCGGTGCTGGCGATTCCGATACCGATGCCAATGCCGACTGCGATGCTGTGGCTGTTGCTGTTTCTGTTACTGTTGCTGTTGTCGGTGTCGGAGCAGTTGCCGTTGCAGTGGCTGCAACTAATTCCCGCCGTCGCCGGCCGAGACGTCGCCCATTAAGCACAGTGACAATCGGAGATTTCACGCTCCGCCGGACGCCGCGGGAGGATGGCGCGAACTCGACCTGGGCCATGCCAGGGCGAGGGGTCGCCGCCTCCTCTGTCCTAGGACGTCGTTCAATCGCAGCCTCCCGGCCAGTGGCGAGTGGTCGCGTCGTGTGTGATCGATTTGTGTTATTTATGCCCGGCCGAGATCGATCGATCGATAGATTGGATCGCCGTCGTCGTTTCGCTATAACGACTGCCTGCGATCGTTAAAATCATGCTAATCAGCGCGGTATCTCCGAGAGCAGGCCCTCCCGCCCACTCCCCTCCCCCTGCCGCGACTCCGCGGTTAGACGGCTGTTAGAGTAATCGCCAGTGAGAGAGGGCGATGGTGGCTCAGACCGCGGCCGCTAATTTACAAATTGCTGCCGCGTCTAATTAACATTAGTCAGTGTCGACGCCGATGATTTTCGTCATTTCGCATCTTTCCCTCTCGCACTCGCTCGACGTCACAGGCCGCGGCTCGGGGGCCATCGAGAGCCCGTCCAGGCCCCGTTTGGGAACGGGTTCCCGCGATTGAGGGAGAAAGCGCCGGCCGCTCGAGCCCGGCAGCTGGTTATCACTGGAAGGACGGGCCCGGGCGGCTGCCGACTGCCGATTGCCGGTCGCGGTCGGGCGTCGATCAGCCGGACGGACAGACGGCCAGATCTCGAAGTCGGGTCAATTAAACGAGGCGGCAGGTTGGAAGCGTTGCCGGGAGATCGCGCTAGGCCTCCACGGGCCCACAAGCCACAGTCGCAGCCACAGCCCACAGCCCACAGCCGCCGCCGGTTACAACTTCCACGAAGCCGCATGTTGTCGCGATGCGATTCCGCAGAACTCGCCTCCTGGCCATCTACGGAGGAGGAGGCCAGCTCCGGTGCTTCGGCATCGGGCCGACGCGGAGCCCGGACTCCAGCGCGCCGCATTCCTGGAAACGACGCCGTGCCACGACTAGTCGCAGTTGCAGCAGACAAACCGTCGCTGCCGCTGACGGACCGCAGTCTGCGGGTCTCGCTCTCGCCCTCGGCCTCGGCCTCAGCCTCCGTGAGTCTGTGGGCATAACTCACGACTCCACTCGACTCCAGCAGCCGGCCTGCCGCGCCAGCCGATCCGCGGCTGGGTCGGGTCGCAGAAGGAGGAGGCAGGCCTTCCGCGGAATTCTATGCACGATCGCGGAGCGCAAGCACAGAGAGAAATCATCATTCATTCCTAATAAAATATGCAACGAGAATGCGCCGACTGGACGAGAGCTGGAGGCGAGCGGGGCGGTGGCCGATCATTTCGGAGGCTCCCCGTCCCCGTCCCCGTCCCTGTCGCCTGGGCCTCGACTCGCTCTCAGGAGGACCGGCGAATGTCATCGAGTGTGTCGCCAGAGCCGCCGCCGAAAATTTCGAAATTTGTCCTCCGCACGCGCGTGGAGCGGACCGAGGGCCGGCTCCAGGACCTCCCGGGCGGCCGATCGGTCTGTCGACACATTAGAGAGCGTCGGACGCACGCACATCGTCGTCGTCGACCGCAACAAGAACAAGAACAACAACAACAACAACGGGGGAACAGCAACAATGAAAGGCGCGCTCGCTTTTTCGTGGCCTGGGCCGATCGCGTTTTGGCGGCAAACGGCGGCCGCAGCTCGCATAATTTAATAAAAATTATTATTGTGATGATGTGCGGCCGGCTCAGACGTTGGGTCTGGGCTGGTCCTGGACCTGGGCCTGGACCGGGACCGGGATCTGGGCCGGGAGGGCAGCGGCCGGCCGGCCGAGATCTCGGCGGCAGCTTATGAATTTATGCATGCGATCGTCCACAACTGGGCATCGGCATCGGCATCGGGCATCGGGCGCCGAGAGCGAGCGAGAGAGGGAGACGGAGGGCAGCGACTGCGGCTCCGCTCGCTCCCACGGCGCGATGGCGATGCGATGGAGCCGCTGTGAGGTCCTGTGATGAATGTCGCAGGACGCTTATTTATTTTATTGACATGGCCATCGGTTGGTGGTCTGCGGTCCCCAGCCCCAGGCCCAGCCGCAGTCCCCGGGGCCCTCGCTCCTCTCTCCGCTGGGCGATGGATGGCATTTCGAGGCGTTTCACGTAGGCGCTACATTTCAGCGACTTGTCGACAGTTTTTTCCACTCCACATCCTCCTCCTCCGACGACGACGGCTACGTCGATGACGAACATGGCGCGCCTGGCGCAACCCGGGCCATTGATGAGTCTCCAAATTTGGGCGCAGAGGCGTCTGCGGCTGTCTCCACCGAGACTCCTGCGCTGCCACTGCTGCTGCTCCTCGCTCCGGCTCCCGGCTGCGTCTGTCAATTTTAATGATTTCGCTGACGCTCGAACTGTCAGTCGCCGCTTTTTGTCAGTCGAGCCGAGTCGAGGCGCAGTCGCAGTCGCAGTTCTTTGTCTTTGTCGTTCTCGTTGTTGGTCGCCTGGTCGTGGCTGGAGTGGTTTTTGTGGCTTCGCTTGGAGCCTCCTGAACAAGTGATAACTCGCGGGTCGCTGTCGCAGCCGCTGCCATCGCCGGTGTTGCGGCGTGTAAACTTGATTAAGCATGCGGAGCACAATTATTGAGCTGGCGGTTTTTACGGCCGCTCGCGGTGGTCGCCGCTCGTTGGCTGCAGGCTGGTGGCTCTTGGCGGCAGGACCGGGCGGCCGCCCAACCTGTGCCGCCTTGGAAGCCGACTTCGCCAACTTCCACTGCCATCGTCGTCGTCGTTTCCAATCATTGTCTTGGTCCCTCGCCGTCCGTCCGTCTGGGCGTCCTCAGTATCTGCGAGTGGGAATCGCGCCGACGTGTCCGCGCGCCGAGCGAGTGGCCGGACCGACGGCCCGACCGTTGTTTAACAAGCTGTGACGCGCAATATTTAACGCCATGAAAAATTATGATCGCGTCGTTCGATTACGTTTCTGAAATACGATCACGGACGCTGGCCCGACCGCGAGATCCCCGTGCGAGCGAGCCCCGGATCCTGGCCAATGGGCGGCCCGGCGATGGGCACCCGGTCGCGGCGATGATCATGATGATGATCACGATTATGTCGATCATCGTCGTGATGATGAAGACAACGTGGCGAAGACGACGATCGGTGCAGGCCGGGGGCGCGCGGCCGACCGATCGACGGCGATCGATGGGAAAAAGAACTCGAGCAGGGGCGGACGGCGGACCAGGCAGGAGGATCTGGCAATCGTTCGTGATCATGAGTGCGGATGCCGTGATAAGGACGATGTTGTCCATCGTGATGATGACGATGTTGTTGTTGTCGTTGTCGTTGCGTCCCTGATGATGATGTTGGGTTCCGTCCTGTCTCTTATTAATAAAGCACGCACACGGCCGCTGCCGATCGGTGCGTGGTGACGGCCAGACGGACGGACGGACGGACGGAGGGTCGACAGACAGCAGACATGATGTATTCGGTGTGAGTTTACACAGTGTCGGCTACCGCTGGGCGCGATCGAGTAGGAAGGAGGAGGACGGCTGGAGGAAGCGAGGACAGGAGGCGAGGAGCCGATTCGATTGGGAGTTGAGGAGCGATGGATGGTGGGAAAAAACAGAGCAGCGACACGGGAGACGGGAGACGGCAGTTGTCAAGCGCAAGATGGCGATGCGAGCGCGAACGAGCAATTAAAAGCGGAGGTAGCGATCGACGGCGGCCAGGCCGACGCACGGAGAGCCAGCGAAGTGGCGCGGGAGGGGGGCGACGTATGTGGGGGCCGGGGTCGGGCCCAATTAGACGTCTCCGACTCTGGCTCCGTCAGTTGGAGGCTGTGGGACGAGGCGAGCCAACGACCAACGGCCAAGACGTCGTCGCCTCCCACTTCCCGGTAGAAGGGAGCGCAGGTCGCCGCAAGCCTGGCAACCCTGCCATTCACACACCCACACATACCCATGGCCGCGTGCCCGAGGCGTTTGTGGCGGAGTTGCGGAATTCCAATGGCTCTTGTGTTGGAAAGCACTCGAGCACCGCGTGGAAAAACTGGGAGAGGAAACCCACAAGCACAGCAACAACAAGCAATACAACAATGTCCACGGCGAGGGGGAGGGGGGCGGCAATGGCAGCAGGGAAGACAACAACAGCGACACCACCAACAACCACAGCAACAATAATAACGACAATGAGAACAAGCAACACAAAAACAAGCGCAACGAACATAACAACAATAACTACAACAGCAACAGCCAGCAATGACAAGAACAACGCACACAATGACAACAGCAACAACGAAATATAACAACAACAACAACGAGTGCCACTGGCAACCCGAGCCCCAGCAAAAAATGGCGCATTTCAAACGAGTCGCGTCCCCTGCGGCCCCCGATCGCCTGGTTTCGTCGACGCTGCTCGGTATGCGGAGAGCAGCAGGAGGTGGAGCAGCAAGCGACGGACAGAGGAAGTCGCCTTCGACCGCCGAGGGTGGGGCCGCGCGGGCGACACGGGCCGGGCAGAAGTCGGCGATGAGTTTTTGTTGCCCCCGTAGCTGGCGTTGTCGAAGTTGCCGTTGCTGCTGCCGCGTTTTTAGGCAAATGAAGTCGGCAAAGTTGCTGACATTTGGCTCCGCACCGCGGCCCGTGCGAGGCCCGGCGTGTGTGAGTGCGCTGGGTCTATTCAGGGGTGTCCGTGTGTGTGTGTGTGTGTGTGTGTGAGAGTGAGTGCGTGTGTGTGTCGTGCACTCGCTCCATATTTTTTAATTCACACTTTGGTGTCGCTCGCAACCCATTGTTCGCCGCCGACAACAATTGCAGCCGTTGCTGACGCTGCAGCCGTGGTTGCGGCGGCACTACTTCTGTTGTTGTTGTTGCTGTTGCTGTTGCGGTTGCTGTTGCTGTTGCCGCTTCTCGCTCAGCACTCTTCTATGGCTCATGAGATGCAGATAATAAATAATAAGACATTTGCATCATCATTAACATCAGAGCAGGCAGCAACATGTTCGCCGCTGCTGCTGTTGCGGCTTTCGTCGCTGCCTACGTTGTTGTTGTTGTGCTTCTCATTGTTGCAGTTGTTGTTTTTGTTGTGTTTGTTGTTGCGGTTGCCTTTGCTCAGGTTGTTGTCTGACATTATTTACTTGTTCCTATTGTTGTTGCTTCCTGTCGGCCGATCCGACCGATCCGATCGGATCGGATCTTATCGCGAGCCGTGCGCGATCTGGCAACACCTTTTGCGGTGACGCCGACGCCGACGATGTCGGCCTGGCAACTTCATTTGGCACGAGGGCCGGCCGGGCCTGGTGTCGCGGAGGGGGGGGAGACGCGCACTCGGCCGAGCCTCGACGGAGGCCCTGCCACCGACCCCAGGACCCTCGTCTTCCCGCGGTTTGCTCGAGCAAATCCGGCGCGAACTCTGCCGTTGGCGCCAGCCGGAGGCCCCCAGCGCCCGGGACCCGAGGCGGAAGCAGAGCTAATTGGACGAGCGCCACACGCACGCCGGCTGCGAATCGAATCCGATCCGGCCCCGACTCCGACTACGACTCCGACTGAGGCGCATCCGAATGCGCGGCCGGCAGGCGACGCGGCGGGCGGCGCGGCGGGCGAATGAAAGAGGGCCGGCTGGGAAGAGCTCGGCGGGGCGATCGCGGGTCGGGCGGGTCGCGCATTAAGAGCTGCTAATGAATGCTAAGCCGGGTCTAAATCCCCGCTAATGCCGCTCGCATGCCGCGCCGCCATCAACAACCGCCGACCACATCTCCCTCTCTCGCTCTCTCTCCCAGTCTCCTCGCGCTCCTGTTCTCGTTCTCGTTCTCGTTCGTCGGGAAAGTGTTAAAATTATGAATGCACGACTTTGGTGCCGATTTGCGGCAAATAAACGACAGCGAAGCAACAACAAGTGCAGTAACATTAATAACAACAACACGCACAGCAGCGGCAGCCGCAGTCATCGAAACAATAGTTGCAATACAGACAACAACAACAACAGCAACAGCAACACCAGAAACAGAAACACCTTGGGCTCGCATTAAAATGCGCAGGCGCGCGACGTGGCCCGGCTCGGTTTACGACCTGAGTCGGGCGAGTCGAGAGCGTTTGCCAGCAACACGAACCCGCCCGGGAGGCCCGGCGCGGGGGCCGGCGGAGGGCGGTAATTAAAACAAACAGAGCCGCAGTCGCAGGCAGAGTCGGAGCCGGAGCCGGAGTCAGAGTCAAGGTGTCTCGTTCTCGGCCCCTCCGCGGCTTCCTGCGACGGCGACGGCGAGTGTCCGAGGAATCCGTTATTGTTTATTACCACTTAGCATTCCGGCGCGGCCGCCTCACGCACACCGGGCCGAACGCAGACCGAGGACGACAGGAGAAAGGAAGAAAGGCAGGACGGAAGGACGGAACACGCACGCACTCGCATTGGCCGCGATCGCTCAGAATTTGGGGCAGGTGCAGCGCGCCGTCTGGGGATTAGGGCCGAGTGCGCCGTCCCTCTGGACGCGGCCGGCGGGACCTCGGCCGTGGCCGGTCGGCACGAGCGCACCCTAATCTGGCCGCGGGTTGACCCCGCTCGCCGGCTTCCGCGGCCCGCTCCGGCCGAGTCCGGGCAGTCCGAGTCCTGCGGCCGACTCCTGCGTCCACTGCTCGGCGTGGTTACAGGATCGCCTACAACTCGCAGTCGGTCGAGTCGGGCGAGTCGGCAGGTGGAACCGGCCCTTGTTGCGCCGGCGATTAGTGACGCCACGTCAGGTTATAAATTAAGCGGCCGGGGCTGCGACGCCGCTGACTGCAGCCGCCGCTCGGTCGTCGGTCGTCGGTCGTCGATTGTCGGTTGTCGAGGCCGGGGTCGCCTTCGTTTTCATTTCATTTTCGTCATCGTCCTCGTCGTCCTCGTCCTCGTCCTCGTCCTCGCCGTGTCTTTTGCACCTTTTGACGCGGGGTCCTTTGTGTCTTGGACCCGGGCCATTGGGGCGGCCAAAGCATGATGGATGGTTTCTCCCTCTCCCTCTCCCTCTCCGTTGTTGTTCTTGTGTTGCTGTTCACCTCCTTGGCATTGTTGTTGTTGTTGATGTTGATGTTGTTATTATTACTGACGTTATTATAGTCCTCGTCGTTGTTGTTACTGTTACTCTTGTTAGTGCAGTTATTCTTCTTCATCAACTTCTCCTCCTCCTGCTCCTTGTCCTTCTTCTACTGGTTGGTGTTGTTGGTGTTCGTGTTCGTGTTGTTGTTGTTGCGACGAGTCCGCCTGCCTCCGACGGAAGCAGGTGCGGTCGCGCGCGCCTCGACCGGCGCTCGCCCCCCCCTCTTGCGGGAAATTGAGTCGCCAGCGATGTCGAGTGGCCGACGTGGAGTTCGAGGACCCGACCCCGAGCCCGAGCCCGAGCCCGACTAAGTCGCTCTAATCCGCTTGCGGAGCTGATTTACGACCGCGATAGGCCCGAGCCCGAGCCCGAACGCGATTCGGACGCATGGGAAACGTCGTTTCCACCCTTTGACTCTCGCTCCTTTGTCCTCGGGCGCATCCTCGTGCCCAGCGCTCGGTCCCCTGCCGGCCCATCCAGCGATCTGAAGTGCGAATGTAATTTACGAAAAAGCATCCTTTGTCTCGCTCTGCTCGCTCGCCCCTCTCCGCTTCTCGTCCCCCTCCCGCGCGCGGCCTTTGCAACTGTCACAGGCGCTTATCGCGATCTTCTCGCTTCTGGTTTCCATTTTTTCCCACTTTCGCGCGCAGATTTCCTTTGATTCGCCTCAACTCGACTCCCTCCCTCCCCTCCCCTCCCTCTCTTCCTCCATCACACTCCATCGCTCTCACTCGCTCGTCCCGCACTCTATTTCGGCCGCCCTCCCATTCAAATGATGCCGCCTCGCGATAAGGCGCTCGTTACATTTCACACACAAAGCGCCTGGTCTCCTCCTCTCGCTCGCGCTCTCGGTCCTCTATCTCTATCTCTATCTCTATCTCCCTCTCCGTTTCCCTCTCCCTTCTATCGAGTGACTGATAACCGTCGCCTCCTCGTGCCGTCCCGTCCGACGCCCAGCATCTGCTCCTGCCGATGACTGCAGGACTCATTTCGCTAATTGAATCCTCGCGGGGAGATGGGCGGAAAGAGGTGGCGAAAGAGATGGGGAGAGAGATGGAGAGCGTGGGACGACGGGCTCTCAGGGAAATTAACGGCTGCTTTGAATGCACTGCTGGAGGACTCCTCACGACGCTCATTAGGCCGAGATAAGCGAGTGCCCTGACAGCCGGCTGACTCCTCTCACCTGTCTGTCTCCCCGTCGAGCTGTCAGGCGAGAGCGACGAGAGCTGTCAAACGCCACGGCTCCGTCTCCGTCTCCGTCCTGCCCTCGTTCTCTCCACCCGTCTGCCGCCTGCTGTTCTCGCTCCACAATTAATTATGTCATTCACGTTGCGGCCGAAGCCCGTCCGAGCTGCGCAATTAAAGGCGCTTTCGGCCAACTCGCCTGAGCGATCGCTACCTGCTCCGGGCTCCCTCTCTTCCCGGCCCGGCCCGGCCGCGACACTCGCAGACAAATGCATTTCAGCCCGCACAGTCACACGACAGACACACCGTCAGGCCCACAGACAGGCGGACGGACGGCAAGACGTTGTCAGCTGTCAAACGCTCTGCCCAAGCCTCGTCCACTGCGCCCTCCGGCGGCCACCTGGGTCTCCCGCAGCCCCTTGCGCCGCCCCGTGGAGCCCCCACCATGTCCGATCTGTCTCAGCTTCGAATCAGTTTCCAGCTTTCGGCTTCAGCCCCAGCTTCAACTAGAGCCATCAGCATTTGCTGTTGTTGTGTGGCGGCTTAATTGCTTTGATCTGTCGCCGGTGAAACCGCGCGGCCGCCTCCCCCCGCCCCCGACCCTCGGCCGCCAGCGCCGACCCAACTCACCTGCTGCAATAAAAGTCGCTCGTTTCCCTCTCGTTCCGCTCGCTGCGAGAACGTGTCGCTTGTTCTCAAGTGTAGCCCCGATCCCCGATCACCGTCCGGGCACGAGCTTTGCATACCGACAATTGCCGGCCCAGCATGTCGTCATCGTCATCGTTGTAGTGGTTGCTGGGCCGTGGTCGTTGCTGCCGCCGAACTCTTAGATGGCCCGCCCGATCAGGGTCGGACCTTCCGGACTCCTCCGGCCCCTCCCCTTGGCAGCCGACTTCGATTGTCTTCTGGTGACGGCTCCTGCGATTGTCGTCCTCGCGTTCGCCGCGTCCTACCGAACGCCCGACGTCGCCGTCCGCCTCGTTGCATCCTCTTGGGCGAACCCGGCTCCAGGACGCCTCGGTCGATGGCATCGCGGGTCCTCGTCCTGGACACCCGACCTCCGCCGATCGCTGGCACCTCATTAACGCCCCGACGAGGAAGCTGCACCCCCCAATTAGCGCCTTCAACACCTTCCGTCCCTCCGAGTGCCTGCGCCCAGCCCAGTCCCAGCGATTGAAGTCTTCACCACGACTCCGACTCCGACCTGACTCCGAGTCCGTCTGCACTGGGGCTGCCCGGCGCGTCGTCGTGGTTTGCGGTTTCTCCGCCGGGTCGTCACAGCTGGTCCGCCGCCGTTCCCCGAGTTGTGTCTTTATTGCTGTGAGTGTGATGACGATATTTGGGATAATATTCCGGTTGTTACAGTTTTTCGGTTGTTGTTGTTCCTCGTCGTCGTCGTCTCCGCTGATTCCGTTCCCATTGCGGGTCCCTCCTCGGCGGAGACCAACCTGCAATTTGGAGGCTCGCATCGTTCGACACTGGCTCGTTTTGACGCTGCAAATTATACGCCCAGCCAGCTTATTAATAACGCATTCCCCACGCCCCAGCCCGAGCTCCAGTCGCAGCCCCAGTGCCAGTCACCGGTCCGCAGCCCCCCACCCCTCGACTGGAGCGGCTGCCAAAGTGTGAAATCGCCGGCCCGATCGCGAGCCCCGTCTCGCCCTCGTCCGCTCGTTGGGCGCTCGATTGCTCGCCCGTCCGATCGGCCGATCGGCCGGCTGGAATCGAACTATATCACTGCGGAAATTATCTCGCGCAAATTAAATATCATCACCGCGATCCAAATGATCCGCGGCGACTCTGGGCGGACTGGGCAGATCAGGGCAGGGGCGGAAATTGCTGCAATCTTCGTGGTGAATTTGCACTTGGCCGCAGCGGTCGGACGTGGTCCGCGTGGGTCCGCCGTCATGGGCGACAGGCGCGGTTCAGAGGAGGGGCGCCGGGTCGAGGCGGGTCGAGGGTGGCGGGCTGTCGGGCTGTCGGGCTGGCGGGCTGGCGGGCTGGCGGGCTGACGGGCTCGGTCCCGTTGGCAGCGCTGCATGATTTCAATATAATTTTCTGCAATTCGTACGTTTGCAACAACGGCGGGCAGCGGCAATAAGTGCGGCAACAACAACTGCGTCAGCAATCCCAACTACTGCCAGATCAACAGCTACAGCAACAACAACAACAATCACAACAACAACAACTGCTGCTGCTGCTGCTGGTGTGCATCATCATAACTCTAGTGTTCGGGTCCTGCAGCTACCAGCGAATCGAGCAGCGCCAACGACAGCAGCTCCAGTCAGGCAGCGCGACTGGGCGAGGGGAGGCGGGGCGGCGTGGCCGCGGAAATCGTCGTCCGTAATATCTATAATCAGACACACGTACATATAATATTGGCTAAAGAACTGTTATTAGGATAATCAAATGGGAATTATCGTGCGCGGCGATCGATCGCTCGGTCCTCCGTCTCCGGTCCTCCGTCCGTCTGTTGGTCGATCGGTCGCTGGGTCGATCGGTCCGTCCGTCTGTCAGTCGGTCGGTCGGTCGGCCTGGGCGACCGTCGCGGGCCGGAGGTTGGCGGACTTCGCGCCCAGAACCAACAAACGATCGAGCCAGCGGCCCCAGGACCGATTCGCGCCCGATCCGCGCCACTGATCAATGGCCGCGGCCGGCACCTCGCGCCTCGGTCATGACGGCTGCGGCTCCCGCTTCGGCTGCTGACGTTAGATCATCTCCGGGCTGCCGTGGGCCGTGGGTCGCCGACCGACAGACGGAGTCGGACCGTGGACCGTGGTCCGTGGTCCGTGGCTGGGGCAAACGCGCCAACAGAATCCATCACGCTTGTGCGACACAAAAGATCGCATCGCGAGCCGCGGATGATCGGCCGAGGGTCCGTTGTTGTTGTTCTTTTGGCAGTAGTTTGATTTGTGCCCCGATGTTGCTTGCCAATAAATAATAATACGCTACCTTCGGCAACAACCACGCGGGACGGCCAAGGAGTTCAGTGGCCAAGTGGAAGCCGCGACTGCGACTACGACCACGACACGGACGCGATCGCGGACTCGGACGACGACAGCGACGTGTGTTACTGACCTGCTGCAAGGCCCGGAGATCCGATCGATCGACCGGCTCCCTCCTGTCCCCAGGTCCTTCCCGGGAAACCGTCTCTGCGATCCCAGTCGAGTGGAGTCGGATCGGATCGGATCGAGTTCCCTCGACCTGGCAGACACTTTGCCACATATTTCGCGACTTCATCCACTAATCGATCACGTGGGCCCGTCCCGTCGCTCGCCCTCCGCGGGCCGGCGACCAAACTAGACCAACCTCGAGCCCGGCAGTCGTCGGTAGAGGTCGGACCGCGCGCTGTCGTCGGCCGACGGCCATACGAGGCGAGATGCGATGGCGAGCGGAGGACGAGGGCCGGTCGGAGGGAGTGCGCCGAGGTGGACTCGCAGCCGAGTCGGATCGAAGGTGGCCCGGGGACATTTGGCAACCATAATGATAATAACTGCGCCCATCTGTGCGGCGGCAGGAGCAGGAGCAGCAGCAGCCACGGCAGCTGATCCGCATCGTTGGCCGGCCGACCGGCGACGGCGACCGATCGGCGTCTGACTCTGAGTCGGAGTCGAAGGCGGCGGAGTCTGAGTCGGAGTCGGAGTCGGTCGGGATCGCCTCGTATTTTAGTCGCTTACAAAGGCACATAAATCTCACTTGGTGTCCGCTAAATTACACACCACGCAGCATTAGCTTACACTTTGTTTCGGAGCCCGGCCGGCCGACCGACGATCGCCGATGGTCGCCGATGGTCGCCGGTCGATCGCGAGGAGGATCGAGGGACACCGCGGCCGCTCGATCTTGATCGATCTACATGGCTTAGGGACGGAGTTTAACGCGATTGTTTATGATACAAATTAAACAATTTATGACAATCCCCAGACGCTGCGGCCCAGGGGCGCGGGTCGGCGGCAGCGACCGTCGCGCGTATGCAAAGTTGGGCACAAACGGAAGCTCTAGGCGAAATTCTGCTGTGTGGTGCGATCAATCGCGGCTCCGGCCGCCGCCGCCGACCGAGTGCCCGACTCGAGTTCGGCCCGCCACTCTAGGTGCCCCGCCCCGGGCCGCGCCCTCGCCGAACGGCGGCGGCGCAGTGCGTTATGGCGGCCCCCATAAATTACAACACTTGCTGCATTATTTCTGGCTCGGCTCGGCCGCTCCGCCGAACGGTGGACGGTGGACGGTGGCAGGGTACGGCGGGCCCGCGGAGGCTGCGAAAAGGCAGCCGAAATAAATTTCGAAAACGTCATTTATTATGAGTTTTATCGCTTCTGGTGTAAGTTGCGTCATGCGTGGAGCCCTGGACGCAGCCCCTCGGCCCACCTCTCGGTCCCCCGCGTCCGCGTCCTGCCCAGGGCCGCCGCGCGTTCCCATAATTGATTTAATGCCTTTGATTATCATTATTTTTATTTATTAAATTCGGCCAAGTTTCGCGATCGTGATCGGGGTCGGTCCTGCTCCTTGTCCGGTTGTTGCCCACCCTATTTGGCTTTGTTCTACTGTGGTGACTGTGGTCTTAACGTTTGCTCTCTTTTCTCTCTCTCTCTCTCTCCCCCGCAGCTTCCCGGATGCCATCGTCGCACACATCGCCGCAAGTGTGTCGGCCACACTTTCATCCGCCCCTGACCTCGTGGCTGGCCAGCGAGCACAAATCATTCGCTCCCGCCAGCCCCTGGGGCAGCCCGTTCGCCTGCCCGCAGGACCCGCAGGTCGACCACAAGGTCGGGCAGCTCGGCCAGAGCCACCAGACGGCGGCGGGCCAGCACTCGTTCCCCTTCCCGCCGACCCCGCCAAAGGACTCCACGCCCGACTCAGTACAAACCGGCACGTCCGACTACCAGGTGAGCGCGAACCCGCAGCCCAGGGTCCCGGTGGAGCCCGTCTAACTCGATCTCTCTCTCTCTCTCTCTCTCTCCCCCGTTCTCTTCGCAGGCCGTCGTGAACGCGTTCATGCACCAGGCGCAGGCCACGGGCTCTACCTCAATCTCGGACGCGAGCTGCGCGCTGGACATCAAGCCGACCATCCAGGGCGGCAACGCGGGCGGCAACGGCGGCGGCAGCAACAACGGCGGCAGCAACGGCCAGCAGTCGTCGGCGCCGAAGCAGCGCGAAGGTACCAACAACAGCAACAGCACCAGCAATAACAACAATAACAATAACAGCAACAGCAATAACAACAACAATAGTTCGTCGAACAACAATCACAATAATGCGACGAGCAATAACAATAGCAACAACAATAACAGCAACAACAACAACGGGGGCAACTCCGCCCTGAACGGCGGCGTCGGCGTCGGCGGCGGCGGCGGCGTCGGCGGCCTCTTCGACGGCTCGGCGCAGGCGCACTACGCGAGCTCCCTGGGCAACCTGGGCGGCGGCGTGGCCAACAACAACGGCGTCGGCGTCGGCCTCGGCTCGCTCGGCGGCGGTGGCGTCGGCGTCGGGGTTGGCGGCGGCGTCGGCGTCGGCGGGGGCGTGGGCGTGGGCATGGGCGGCGGCTACGACGGCAGCTACGCCTCGTACGCCCACCACCACGCCTCGGCGGCCGCGGCGCACCACCAGGCGGCGGCGGCGGCGGCCGCGGCGAGCGGGATGTTCCAGAGCTCGTCGGCGGCGGCGGCGGTGCGGCACAGCATGGCGGCGGGCGCCCACCACGGCCACGCCCACGGCCATGGACACGGCCACGCACACAGCCACGGGGGCGTCGGGAACCACGGCGCCAGCGCCAGCGCCAGTGGAGCCGGCGCCGAGACGAAGCCCAGCCAGAGGACGAAGCCCAGGACCAGTGCTGGTAAGCAAGACAAACCTGACCACTTTCCGTGCGAAACGAATGGTGTGGGTGAATAGATTACTTGATTCGACTTGATTAACTTGATTGATTTCGTGCCTCCTCATTTCGTCCTTAGTCTTTTGTCCTTGGTTCACTACTTTTGTACTCGTATTATTCTATTTCTATTTCGATTTCATTTCCATTTTCAGTTTCAGTTCCTCATTTTCAGTATCCTTTCGTTGTTTGGGCTTCACCTGGGGCGAGGCCTCAGCCGGCGACCCACTCGAGCCAAGTGCCGTGGGAAGCCAGCGAGCCAGCGAAAAACCCCGCGACCGGATCCGCACTTGGCGCCTCCCGCCTCGCCCGCGAGCGACCCGCTCGGAGCCGGCACTAATTAAAAGCCACAAAATTCCCCACTTGAACATGCGCATTTCCCGGCTCCGCCGCCGCCGCCGCCGCTTTAACCCCCGTGCAATTAAACGCGCATTCTTCGCGGCCCGTGCGAAATCTCGGAATCCGGCTGCTTCGAATTTGCATCATTGTCTACTCCGACGCGTCGTCGGCGTCGGGGTCGGCGTCGCCGTCATTTCCCAGTGCATTTGCGTACGCCAGATGAATTGCTTTCGTCCGCTTCTGTCCGTCCGTCCGCCCGGCTGCCGCTGCCGCCGTGTGGTTGTCAGTTGCACGCCCTCCCGGCAGCCTCGACGGCATCGACCTCGATACACCTGCCGCCGGCGGCCGACGCGACCGCGGGCTCCTGGGCGGAAGCGGTGGGAATTTCAGGTTTTGCCTGCTCCCTGCCGACGCCGCCGCGAGGCCGCGAGTGCGGAAACGACTCGCAAAAATTTCCCCTCGGGATGCGTTCGCGTTGAACGAGAGCCAGACCGGGCCGAGGAGCGACGCCGGCCGTCGTCGGTGACATCGGGCCGGGGATTCGGATGGCGGGTCGGGGAGGAATCGCCGAGCGCGTGGAGTTTGCGATTCCCACGCCCACGAGCGGGGCGAGAGGGCGGCAGGTCCCACGACGGATTCCCTCCTGCCCCAGCTTAAGTGCTCCCATTGTGGTCGGTCTCGTTGTGTTGATGTGTTGTGTTCTTGTTGTCGTTGTCGTTGTCGTAGTGGCACCACCAGCAGCCTGTAGTCGCACTTGCACCGCTCGCCCGTCTGCTCGCCAAGCACAAACTTCGCCGTTCACACTTCCCAGAGCACTCATCGCCTCCCCTCCTCCCCTCGCCATCTCCTCGCCGCCTGCGGGAGATTCCGCCACACGCACCCACACACTCGCACTCTCGCACACCCAGAAACTAACACCCACCCACCCACTCGAGGCCCAGTGTTTGCGCCGAAATCCGGGCTTGGGCGCCGGCCACGAGTTCGAGCCCTGAGTCTTTCGTTCCCGCGACTCGGCGCCCGTCAGCCGGCAATACAAATGACGACGATGACGACGAGCTTGAAATTAAGCAAACACCGGGCCAGCCCGGGCCGCAGACGAGAATCACATGCGAGATCAGAACGACGCAGAGGGAACAACAAAAACAACACGACCAACAGCAACAGCGACAAGAACAAGAACAAGAGCAAGAACAACGTGGAGAAATGGAGGAACCGAAGAAGTAACAAAACGTTTTCTTGTGAAAACGACAACCGGCTACTCGTCTGCGGGCCGCTCGTGCAGCGGCGGCGCAGCGACAACGGCAACAACAACGACAACAACAACCTGGCCCGACCAACGGACGACCGAGGGAACGAGCGAGCGAGCGAGCGATCGATCGAGGGCCGGCTCACTTGTGCGGGCATTTATTTTATTTCGGGTGACAGTTTTTCGGAGGCCTCCGTCTCAGTCGCTAAATTGGGTTTTGATTTTGGCCCCGTCCCCCTCGGACTTCCTCGGTCGCTGTCTCGCTCAGTCGAGGCAGGCCGTGGCAGGCCGAGTCAGGCCGAGTTCCTCTGGGCGCAAGAACATGTGTTGCAGTTGCAGTTAAGATAAGCTGCCCGAGATAGCGCGGACGGGGTGCCTCCGAGGGCCCGGCCGGCCGCTGGAAGGTCCGTAATAATTGCATCCGACGGCCGGGGACAGCTGCCGGAGGGGACGGGGGTTGGGGCCGGTCACTGTCAACCGTGGTCAGGTGAAAATAAAAAATGCCCGGAATGGGCCGGGGTAATTGATATGGGTAGCATTGTTGGGCGACATGAGTGAGTGGCTTTTAAGTGGGCTTAAGCAGACTCTTAAAAGGCGCTTCGCCAGACGGACGGACGGACGGTCGCAGCCTCCCTCGCCCTCCTCGGGACCCCCTTGTGTTCGATATGATTTCATTCCATCCGTTTCGTTCTTGCTCTCCTTCCTCGCATTTGTCGTACCTCCCTTCCGTTCGATTGGAAGATGCGTTGCACGTTTTCGACTTTTGGTTTTCGATTCTCGAGTTTCGATCTTGCTTTTTGTATTTCGCATTTTATCCTTTGCGTTTCGGTTTCCTTTCGGTTTCGTTTTCGCCGTTCGTCTCTTGAGTTTCCTGAGTTTCTCTCTTTGGTTGCCTTATCATTTCCATTTCCATTTGTGTTTGCTTTTTTTGAGTTGCGCATTCGCTGCGAGAAATGTATTTGCTCACATCATGTGTCTTTTGTCTTGTTCACCAGCAAACACTGTGTCTTGTCGCTGTTCTCGAGAGAAAACTGTGCCGAACTCGATCGCAAGAACGCCGTATTTTAAGCATTTACAACTCCCACCCACCTCCTTCCACCTCCTCTGTCTATCCCGCTAACTCTTGTACCCATCTGACTTACATCTACCTTTACGTCTGTCTTAGCATCCATCTAGCTGACTTTCAGTCTATCTAGCGCACTTAGGTCTCTCTAGCTCACTTTGCGTCTGGCCAGCTGACCCTCCATCCATCGCCCTGTCCTCAAATCCTCCTACCCGACTGCCGTCTCCCCCTCCTCGCACCAGCACCGCTCTCGCGCACCCGCCCCCGTCCCCGTCCCAACGTGTACTTGTCGCCATCACCATCGTCCCGACGACCCCAGCCCGTGCGAACCTGCACGAATTTCCCCTTAATTAGGATCCTACAAATTCCCCCGCCCGATAGCGAATAATCGCCCCTGCCTCCGTCCCGCCTATCGCTCCAGCGATCTCCGAGACGGGCCGAGCCGAGCCACTGATAGGCTAATGAAACGCCGGGCATCCTCAATGGTACCTGCGGCGACCAGGTCGAGACCGAGAGCGAGACCGAGACCGAGTCCGGGATCGAGGCCTGGCCGTGGCAATTACACAGGTTGAGGTTCGGCCAGAGGTCGCGTTCGGTTCGGCGACATACCGAAGTGTGCACAAATTCCGAGAACTGCGGGCCAATGGACCAGGGCACCGGCCAGACGAAGAACAGTTACGGGCCTCTAAATCATCGGACGGACCCGGTCGGAAAATGCGAGCTGGCCGGCGGACCGAGCCGAGCCGAGGCTAGGGTCAGGGCCATGGTCTGGAGGGAAAACTGTCGCGGCCGAGACGCGCTGCCCACAAATTGTGTCGTCGCCGGATCGGGTCGACTCAGCCTGGCCTGGCCTGGCTTGGCGTCTGCAGCCAGGGCAACGGCAGCAGCAGCAGCAGGGACAATAAAAAACAATGGTAGCAACAACAATGGCCACAATGGAGGCAGAAAAGGCAAATTGAAATCAAAACAAACTCGACACAAAGAAAACCATTAAACGCTCATCAAAACCACGCACACACACACACACGCTCGCCTCCGCCACACACTCAACGCGAAAGAATTTCGAGAAAAGGTCAGAGCCGGAGGAGGCTGGGCAGGAGTTGGAGTTGGAGGAGGAGAGAGAGTGACAGAGAGACGTAGACGGAGACGGAGACGGAGGAGGCCCAGTGCGAGGAAAATAAAACAAAGGCCAGCAACGTGTCGCTGTCGCCGTAGTCGTTGCCGTGCTTGTTGCTGTTGTTGTTGCTGTTGTCGCTGTCGAGGTTCTGTGGTTTCTGTATGAAATTCCCAATAAAAACGTAAGGGATTTTAGTGAGAAAAGGCATCAACATCATTAACCGGCTGATTTATCGAGGGTCAGCGCGTCGTCACGGCCCGGAGTCGCAGCCGGAGTCGGAGCCGGAGCCGGAGTCGGAGCCGGTGGAGCCGGGAGGTTACAACTAGCCGCGAGAGCCTCCTCGCTCGCTGGCGATGTCGTGGGCAACAAGAAATATGGCTTAATATTTGCTCCGAACCGACCCGATCTCATGCGACGAGAGCCGTCGGGGTGCGCGGAGGCGGGCGAGGAGGGCGGGGCGTGTCGCGGAGGCTGCTGGAGTTAGGCAGGCACTTGGGCCCAGTGCCTTCAGTGCTCCAGCACTGGGAGCCACCGTGATTTCTTCGCACCGCGTCGCCCCACCCCTGACTCGACTTCCCCAGCGCCGTGCCAGGCGCTCGCCCCACGCCCTTCCGGCGGCATCGGCGGAGTTCCCGAAATAGACGCGGCTCCACTCGATAATTGCTCTTATCGTCCCGCCCCTGTCGATCGGTCGATCGGTCGCTCGGCCGGTCTCCAGGCGACCGACCTACGCCCCTGCCCACACCCCCATCACACTCTCCCACAGCCCCACTCACACGCAGACACAGCCAGCGTCACGAGAGTCTCGGCGCAGAGCGAGCGTCGGCTTTTATGGCATCGCTAATAAATTCATAAAATTTTAATTTATATCCCGGCTACCGTTTCAATAAAAAGCAATAATAAATAGATGTCGGTTTTGTAGACCAACAATAACAACAACAAAAACAACAACGATAATAATACTGCGCTAACGAAAACAAACAAAATATATAAACGGCCATAAAAGACCCTGCAACAACAACAACAGCAACAGCAACGACCACAGCTTAAGAAACAATTCGAAACATTTCAAAAATGATCTCGTTTGTGCGGCCAGTGCGTGGCAACAACAAAACCAGCAGCAACACTAAAACTAACAACAACATCACCAGATATGACCACAACGATAGTGGAGTAACACAACAACAACAACAACAACCGCCAGAGTTAAATATTTATGCATATTTAATTTTTGGGGAGTTGCTCTTTGATTAGTAAAACTATAATTAAAACGCAACAACAACGGCCTCAGCAGCAGCAACACCAACAACAACAGCAACAACAGGCCAGAAACACAATCACAAGAGGAAAGAAAACACAACAACAAAAACAACAACAAGAACAACAATAACAACAACAAGGCATTCCATCCTAAGGTCGAAATCGCGGAATGCGGACCGTGGAGATCGCATCAGATCGTGGATTGAACAGGGTTTTGTAGCGTCATGACTTCGTCTTGTTGTTGTTGTTGTTGATGTTGATGTTCTTTTTGTTGTTGGTAAAGCTAATTCATGCGATAAAAGGGAGGGAACAATAGTGGAGTGAGAGAGAACGAGCACTAATTAGCGAGGCTTTGTTTATTTAAATGCGGCTGCCGGCAGGAGGTCGGGCGGACGGACGGACGGCCGGCAAGTAGAGAGCCAGACGGACGGACGGCCCGACAGACAGTTGGCCACCTGGCGAACGAAGGTCGCTGGCAAGGGGGGCCGGGGCGGCGGCGGGCAGTCGCGAAAATTCATCGCGAGCCCGCGCAATTGTGACGAGGGCTCGAGCGCGTCGATCCGGGACCCGTGGCGATGTCGCGACCCAGGAGCGATCGGGATGTCGACAACATCGCACTCATCACTGGCACCGGCGCCGGGGATGGCGACGCCCCCTTTTTATCGCGCAATCACGCGGGCTCCGTTATCGAAATCGCCGAGCAGTCGACGCACGGACGGACGGACGGACAGGCGTTGGCTGGGACATGGCAGGCAGAATCGGTGACAACTGCGACAGCGACAACCATCAGCCTCGGCACTGAGTCCAACAGCAGCGACAACAGCGATGACAACAACTACAATGGCGACAACTAATGTTGGGAGCGAAATAAAAACGATAATGAAATGAAATGTTTGAATGGGCCAGAACAAGCGATTGGATCGCCCCTGGCCGAGGGCGCGGATGGCTCTGACTGACTGACTGACTGACTGACTGAGTGTGGGACAGGGCGAGGAAGCGTCGGAACAAATGAACTGTTTATTTAACGATCCTCGTGCCCGCGGACAAGGCCCAGGAATGCGTTGAAGCCACGCACCGCGCCGAGGACGTCGCACGCCCTGGAACCCTCGGCGGCTGGTCATCGCTCATCGGCCACGGCAGCAGGACACGCCAAGGGCCAGCAAAGCCGCGGCCGCAGAGGGCGGCGGGTGCGGAACACGCAGAGCATTTAATTTAATTTCCACGAAGCTCGCGGAAAACTCGTCGCCGAGCAATAAAGGAAACGACGGCGAACGAGAGCGGGGAGGAACGACGGAGGCGGAGGCGAGAGGGTGAAAAAGTGAAAACGGAGAGGGCGGAGAAGCCAAGGCTGTGCACAAATGCCCAACCAGATTTCCACGAAAGTGGACTGCAATAAAAACCGCCTGGACGAGGACGAGGACCCTCCCTGCAGTCTGGCGGCCGTAAAGGACATTGGGCCGAATTGTGTCACAGCGGCGAGCGCTTAATGTGCGCTGGTCAGGAGAGGGCGAACGAGGTGCCGGCGAGGGTCGGCGAGGGTCGGGAAGGAGGACGGCAGGAGGGCGTGTCGAGCGGTCGCTGCGGCGCGAGTTTCCGCAGCCTCGCGACCGAAGTCGACCGCCGGAATGGAGGACTCGACTCTGGCCGCCGCCTGCGGGTCGGTCCGCGATTTGGCGCCTGCAGTCGAGGGACAACGAGACAGCGATCGCCGTGCAATTTGTAAATAAACGGTATTCGATAGTAATTGGCCGGAGGAGGAAGAACAAGCCAAATTGCCGGAGAGACCGCGGTAACAATGACAATAACGACGTCAATAACAGCGACAGCAACAGCAACATCAGCAATCGCAACAACAAAGGCAAACATGAGAAGAACAAAGATAACAGCAGCAACAACAACACCAGAAACTGCGACGGCAACTGAGGCCATAGCAATAACAAAATCCACAGGAACAGCAACAACAACAGTTAATGATAACAACCGCAACAATGGCAACTACAGCAACTACAGCAACAACATCATTAAATTTAACATTAACAACAACATCAAACAACTCATTTGCATCTTCTCTTCAACATCAACATCAACATAAGCAAAAACAACATCATTACGACAACAACAGCGTGATCGCCAACAACAAAAGCAAGCAACTACAACATCATCATCATCATTGTCGTCATCGTTAACGGCGTCGTCAACGTCGTCAGCGTCGTCGTTTGAGTTGTCGTCAGCAGCAGCAGCAGCAGCAACAACAATAATAATAATGAGAAAACCAACAACACAACAACAACAACGTGAGCAACAACAATACCAACCACAGGGGAATGTAGTAAAATTAAAAATTTGCCGGCCGCGATCGTAAAAAAACGTAAGAAATGTACGAAATTTTGAGGCCACGTCGCGAGGGCGCGTCCAGGGGCGGCGGGACCCGGCCGGATCGGATCGGATCGAGAGTTGAATGTCTTCTTATTAGCACGCAGTCGCAGTCGGAGACGGAGTCGGTGTCGGTGTCGGTGTCGGAGTCGCCTGCAACCTGCCGGGGCAGGACGGACGGATGGACGGACGCGTGGCCCGACGGCTGGTCGGGCCGACCGCTCGACTCCCCAACACCACCACCAGCCCCCTCACACTCACACCGATGCACACGCAGTCGGGCCAACACTCAGACTCTGGAGCGCGGCTTGGAAGCCGAGCAGCTGATTTTGGCCGCGGAGCTCGCGGAGACGCCACAAGCGCCGGCTGCGGTTGTTGTTACCGTTGTGGTGGCGGTGGTGAGATGGTGTGGTTGTTGTTGTGGCGGTTGTTGTTGTTGCTGCGGCCTGGCCGCGACCTGTTCGGCTCCCTGCACCCTGGCTCGCAGGGACGCGCACTCATGGAAGCGGAAATGATGGATTCGGCCGCTTTCGTTCGCTCCCTCCGTCGCCTCCGTTGCCTTCTCCCTCAGTTCTTCTCGTTCTCCTCCTCTTCCCCTCTTTGGCTCCCTCTTCTGGGTTTCTCGACTGCTTTACATTTTAATTAGGCCTCGAGAAGTGGCTGCCAGGCGGCGTTGGCTGGGAGAGCACTAACAACAACCACTGCCAGAGCCAGGCCCTCAGCGCTGAGACCTCAAGCAGCAAGACCTACAACGATTTGGGGCAGCGGCAGCGGCAGCGGCGGCAAAAGTCGAGACAATTAAAACCTATGTCAGGCTTGAGCGCCGGCCATCGGCGGAGACGTAACTGTTCACGAAACGCCGCACTTTGGCGGCTCATTTGAATACAGCGGCGGCAGCAACAGCAACCATCGTGGCAACAACAACAACAGCATGAAGAAGAAGAACCACAACAAGAAGAGCAATAACAATAAGAGGAACAACACGAGCGAGGGTCCGGCGATTGTTACAACAACTCCATGGGCTGGAAACTGAAAGAATGCTCCATTAACGCGCATGTAACGAGAGCGTCTAATGGACTCTTTTGTTGTTGTTAGGGTTCTTCCTATTGTTGTTGTTGTATTGCTGTCGGAATCCATGATGTTGCCGGCAGTCATAACGATCTTTGGAACTGCTAATGTTGCTGGAATTCTCCAAGTTGTTGCCAGTCGCATAGCCGCAGTTGTGGTTGGTCATTTATTTCCGTTTTATGGTTTCATAGGTCTCTAATTGAAAATTAGCGCCCCTCCACTGACCCCCCACCCCCCTCTCACCCCGCCCCTCTCTTACCGCAATCCCTTGGAATTTGCCCCTTTCTCCCCCAATGCCCACCGCCCACCGCCCCGCCCACGGAACTAATGAAATGCCTCTCTTTTCTCTTCTTTCGTGCTTTGCAGAAGGTCGCGAGTGCGTGAACTGCGGCGCCACCTCGACCCCCCTGTGGCGACGCGACGGCACCGGGCACTACCTGTGCAACGCCTGCGGCCTCTACTACAAGATGAACGGGCAGAACCGGCCGCTGATCAAGCCAAAGCGAAGACTGGTAAGTGTTCACCATTCCACCACCCCACCCTTTCCCATTTCACCAAAGCATTGACCCCTCCCGGCGAGGTCCTCGGGAGCGATGCCCAGGGCCACGGCTATGACAGCGCTGGCCACAGCCCAGAGTGGTGCCGCAGGTCGAATGTCATCATTTTCCTGGAAGTCGTCGGCGCGGACGACCGAGGGCGATCGGGAAGGGTCGGAGACGGGTCGGGACGCGGGCGGACGATCGGCGAAGCGAGAACGAGATTTAAATTAATTTCCAAAAGTCGCCGGAGGAAGCACGGGGACAAAACAACAGCGGAGCAAAGCAAACAAACCATAAAGCGCTGCTGTGACACCCAGCGGGAGATGGGGACAGAGACGGGGACGGGGACGGGGACAGGGGAGGCGTCGAGGCTATGGACAGGGCTATGGCGAGATGCACTTGCAGCAACGGGAGGGACGGCCGGCTGATCAGATCGAATGACGCTGGGATGGCGCCAGCTTCATCAGAACGCGCGACGAGCGAGGCTCAAATTGGTCTATTAGCGGGAAGCGAGGTGGCCAGGCGGTGGGGGGGGGGCTTCGGTTGGAGCGGGCTGGGGCGAGGGCGAGAGCGAGGCGGGGTCCGGTGCGTGGTTTTACGGCCGGCGACTGCATTGATTGCATAACATTAGCATAAATATGCGGTTATGAACCTGCCGGAGCGAGCGAGACAGAGAGAGAGCGAGTGTGTCATGCACCCATCCGTCCGTCTGTCAGTCTATCTGTCTATCTGTCTATCCGTCCCCATGTCGCTGTGAGAACTCGAGTCGCGGTCGCCAATGCCGAGAACTGGAGGACGGAATCTGAATCTGATTCTGTCTCTGTCTCTGCATCGCCACCTCCACCTCCACCTCCATCTGCACCGTTGGTATCTGTATCTGGATCTGAGTAGAGCTGTGTATCTGTATCTGCATCTGCATCTGTGTCTGTGCCTGCGTTCGTGGCGATCGATCGATCGGTGTCTCTGGCGTGGTATCCGAATAGTTGCGGTTGATTGTGCGCCGGGACTCGAGGGCATTCCCGAGAAATTCACAGCTGGAATCCGATGACGGCCGTTGCTTCGTCTCGCTCTCGCTCTCGGTCTCGGTCTCTCGCAATATCTTTATTGTTGTTGTTGTTGTTGTTGTTGGTGCTGTGCCGTTGCTGTTGACATTTTTAGTGCTGTTGACAAAATATGCAACAAATTAAAATTTATTTCCGCGCCGTGATGCCGGACGCGAACCATGGGGAAACAACAACAACAACAACACCAGCCAACAGACTCCGTCATTGATTTCGGACTCGACGCTGGATTCTTCGCCGTCGCCGTCGCCGTCGCCACCTGCCCTCTCTCGCTCGCTCGCTCGCTGCCTCGCGCTCTCCCCTAATTAGCATTTCTGGCCGGCGGACGCGGCCTCGCACAGGATGCGCCCCGTCAAAGTCAGTCGCGCTCGCGCTCTCGATCTCGTTCCGAAACGCAATTCAATTGTTTTCCAAGTCAATGGAACTCGCCCCGCTCGCCCGCCATCGGTCGACGTGATCCGCTTCACTTTGGGTGGCAATTGAATTGATTCCATTGATTCCGCGGCTTCTCATGCCGCTGTTGCTGCTGCTGCTGCTGCTGCCACCTTGTGTCGCTGTCGCTCTCGTTCTCTCGTCTTTGTCGTCGTCCGTTGCTGCCTCCGAGTTGTCGGCTCCGTATGGAAATCGCGCTCAACGAGGGCAGGATCGAGAGAGCACGAGGGGGAAGAGGGCAGCTTAAACTGGCAGGCAGGAATGAGGTGAGGACGGCTCGGGAGCGCGGCCGTGGTGAGGACTCGTCGCTCGCGGGCAGAGGGACCGGGTGGAGCTCGCGGTTGGGGAGGAAGAGAGGAAGGCGGATTTTGGAGCGACTGGGAGAGATTTCGGAGTGATTTGGGAAAACCGCCGGAGTGATTTTCTCCCCTCAGACGCCTCCGATCGCGGCCTGACTCGATCGCTCGGCCGCCGCGACTCCCCGGCCCCCGGCTCCTGGCCCCTGGCCAACGACGGAAGTGGGTCGCCCTGGTCGCCGCCCGCGAGGTTGCGGACGAAAGGAACATAAATTTCGCAATTTGCATCGTCGACGCCTCCCGCGCTCCCCGTCGACAGAGGTTGTTGCCGCGCTGCTTCGGCGGCTGCTGCTGCCGGTAGCGATGCAATAATTGTGTTTAATTTTAATTCAAGCCGCGCTCCGGCGCCTCCCCCACCTCACCAGACACCGACCCTGCCCCCGTCTGCGCCCCCGTCCTCGGCGTCCGGCCGTCGGCACCGCGAGCCGAGGGAGCCGCGCGCGCGCTCGCCTCGAACAATTGATTTTCCATCTGGACGATGGTTGTTGTAGTCTCATAGCTGTTGTTCTCATTATTGTTGTTGTTTTTGTTGTGCTTCCCATTGTTGTTGGGGTGGTTCTCGTTGTTGTGTTCTCATTGTTGTTGCTTCGGACTCGCCTTGACTCACTTCGCCGCTGACACGGTTGCCAATTTCATGCAAATGTCCGGCGCGATCGCGGCCCCAGATTTATGGGCCGCCCTCTGCCGGCGTCGGCGTCGACGACGACGCCTCAAGGAAGTGAAGAGCGTTTGTGTGGATGCTGAGCCGTTGTTGCTGCGGTGGGGGGAGTCGAGGTGGCATCCTTGAAAAGCGGTGGAAAACACGTTACCGACTGTGGGGAAACGTGGCCCTGCGGCAGCAACAATCACAACAACAACAATGATAATCACAATAGCCATAATCACAACAACAACAACAAAAACAACAGCATCGAACAAAGGGGAAAGCAAAAGTGGCAGCAGCTGTTGCTGTTGCGACGAGCACGGCCGCTGAGGTCAGGTTCAAGGTGTCGAACACTCCCAGACGTTGTCGCCCCCAACGACCACACCAACAACAACAACAACAACAACAACAATCCGGCATTGTTGTCATCTGCACATCTTCGTTCGCAATTAGAATTCCAGCAACAAACGTCAGCGACAACTGCAACAGCCTCGCTCGATTCGTTTGTTCAACAAGCGACATGTTTTGCAAATAGTCGGAGAAACCGACAACAAAAATCACAACTCGTGACTTACCAACAACCAACAACAACCAGGCCAGGCGCCTGGCAACAACAACTGAACGTCGCTGACTCCAGCGCCAACAACAATTGCCTGCCATACAAATATGTTTTCCATAAATATTCCTTTTACCGAGGCTTGCTTGGTCGGTTGCTAATTTCATTTTAGTTTTTCTACGTGTTGTTCTTATTGTTGTTGTTGTTGTTGAGTCTATTGTTTTCGATGTTGTTGTAGCGATTTTTGTTGTAATTAATGTCGATTCTCACACAATAAATTTTGATTAAACGCTATTTAAATTGTCTGTTGACTCTGCCAACTCAGGCCATCTGTCTGTCCGGCCGTCCGACCGTCCGTCTCTCGGCCAGTCTCTTGCGGCTGTGGTAAAAGCGGTTTTAGAATTCTATTAATGTTGTTGTAGCTCTTGTGTTTGTTGCCACCGCCACTTTGCAGTCGCCGTCGTCGCCGCTGACGTCGCCGTCGCCGTCGTTCCCACCCAACGCAAATTAATTTGCAATAAAATCGCAACGTGGTCGCCTCCGACTATGTCCGCGTCCCCCAGCCCTCGAGCGCGCCGCTGCCGACGGGCGGCTTCCAATGACAGCCAAGCGAACACGTGCTGCTGCCTCCAACGCCATCCGTCCGTCCGCCGCCCGTCCGTCCGCCGTCAGTTGTGCTGCTCGCCAAGATTTCTGGATGGATTTTTGCCGGTGGATGCCGGGACCGGCGGCTCCTGGCCAAGGAATTCGCTGTCGAGGTGGGGCTCCTGGAGGATTCGCTGAAGTTGCCGCAGGTCTGTCGCGGCCCCGCGGGCGCCTGGAGACGCCTTCAGTCGGCTGCTTGGCGGAATTGAGAGGTCAGTGTCGGACGAGAGCGAAGGAACGCGTTTCGACCTTGTGCCAACAGGTTGAGGTTCGGGTTCTCGACCACAGCCATATGTTCGCCGAGTCCAGCCCCGGCCCCTCCGCGGGGCTCTCGTTAGCGAGCCGAGACGGATCAGCGAAAGACAGAGAGAGAGAGAGAGAGAGGGAGGGGGAGGCGGCGGGAGCATAAATTAAAAACCGTGGGAATATCGAGAACTCGATCAGCGACGACGACGACGACGACGGCGACCGACGGGTTCGGAGACGACGTCGTCACTGGTCGCGGTCGTCGGTCTGGTGGGCCGGGACGCCAAAAATTAACTGGCGGGCGAGGCGCAAAAAAGCGATCGATCCCGGGCAGCAGAAGCCACAACAACAACAACAACAACAACAACAACCAATGTTGGAAGGAGCAAATATCGATCAGACAAAGGAACGACCGGCGAACGCACGATCGATCGATCGATCGGAGCTGGGGAACGACGTGAGCGAAGGCGGTGCGCGGGAGCGGACGGAGGCGAAGAAGATGAAGATGAAGAAGAAGAAGAAGACGAAGGGCCTCCCCACCCATCCGCGAATAAATCAAAAATTCACTTCTGGCCAACCAACGGCAGCAGCACCGGCAACGGCAACGGCAACGGCAGCAGCGGCAGGCGGTGGATCTGCCCGGGACCGAGGAGGCGGAGGCGGGTTCATTGAACGGCCGCCCGAACATATGGGGGGCGTTCTGTGCCGAGGGTCTCGAGGGCGTCCAAAGCGACGCCGTGGAGGCGACGGCGACGACAGGGGCGACGCAGTGGCGGCGGCGGCGGCGGCAACTGCGACGTCAACTAGACCTCGTTAAGGCGCAATCGAGCCCAATGGGGCGCGCCCGACGCGGTTGCGCCGTTGTTGTTGTTGTTGTTGTTTCTGCCGGTGGTGATGACGGCGACGACGACGACGTTGGCGATGGCGATGATAGCACTGAAGTTGGCAACATTTCGTCAAGCGAGCGAGCGGATCCCACCGGCCGCGGCATCCTCGGGCATCCTCGGGCATCGACGACGCCGACGACGGGGCGACGGCGACGGTTTATGACTGCAGATCAATTAAAAAATAACGATATCAGCGGCAACAACAACAACGACAACAACAACGACAGGAACAACATCGTAAGCAGCCGCAACAATATCATCAACAGTAGGAAGAACCACAGGCGAAGAAGAGGAAGATTGCAAGCTCCATCGAACTGCAATCTGATGTGTTCGCGATGGGGAGAGTTGTTGTTGTTGCTGTTGCTGTTGTTAATGTTGTTGCTGGTTTTGTTGTTGCTGCCTTCAAATTGGGGCGTGTCAATAACATAATGAAACAAGCCGTGAGACGAACCCACTGCGGCCAGATCGGGGCCGAGGCCGGCGATCGGGGGACGAAGGATTCTCTCCTGGAGGCGATGGGAGGCAGAGCGAAACGGAGGGAGCGGGTGGAGGAGGGGAAGTGAAAGGAATGGCGGAAGGGAGAGAAAAACAAGAGCCAGCGACCTGTCAGAAGTCCCTCCATCAAACGCCAGCCTCAGCCCCGGCGCGGCTCCTGCCCGTCCTGGCGGAGCGAGGGGACGAAGGGACGGAGACGGGTGGCAGAGGGCGGGGAGTTGAGTGAGGAGAGGTGGCAGGCCGTCCATCGGCCTGGACGCGGAATAAAAGTAAAAGTTCGCCTTCGCAATTTATTTATTGTCGGTCGCGCCGTGGCGTATGCAAAACGCGAGCCTCGTGCACGTGGCCCCAGCGAAAGGGTTGACGTCGCCACCCCTCCCCCGGGGCAGGGAGGAACAACAACAGCACAGTAACAACAAAAATTAATGCAACGACATTAAAGGCGAGCGCGTGCCAAGCGGACATTCATTTCGCGACAGGACAGGAGGACAGGAGGACCGCGAGCCCGAAGGACAGTGGCCTAGGTCCTGTCCTGTGCCGTCCTGTGCCGTCCCGTCCTGCCGGCCCGCGACCCTCGACCGGCAGGATATTTATTTAGTCTCCACCGCGGCCAGCGACAAATATTAATGAGGATTTTCATGCCTCGCACAGCCCGGCGGACGGCGGTCGGCGGTCGGCGGACGGACAGCGGTGCATTTGGGCCGTCTGGCGGGCTCGGCAGCCACGACCCGGCCCTGCTGTTGCCGGCCGTAAAACCCATTGAGCACGGCTAATGAGGGGCATTTGTCGGGCCGTCAGGTGCGCGCCTCTGATTCATCGACCGGTGGCCGGCGGACGGACGGTGGAGTTTGAAATTCCGAATCGGAGTGGAGTTGGGAATTCAGTCGAACCGAACTCCAACTCGATACGCAGATTGATTTCTGAGGCGAGGTTGCTTTTGGAGGTCTTCCTGGGGGTGGGCAGCGGCGAGGCGGAGGGCAGCGAGGCGAAGGTGGTGGCTGCGAGCGCGGACTCCTGCGAATCGCGGCGGTCGACTGCAGCCAATCGGTGGCACGGTGAACGGCGGATACATCGAGGCAGGACGGCAACAAACACAGCGCCGATAACAACACCAATAAAAACAGACACGGACATCAATACCACGACAACGACAACCGCACCAACACCGACACAACTGAAACAAGGGCAATAGACGGAATCGGAAGAAGCGAATCGAAAAAATCACCCTCAGTCGAGAAGGCACTGAATCAACCCCCGACGGCTTGACAGCAACAACCACTGGTGCTACAACAACAACGGGACCAACAAGAACAAGACCAACAAGAACCAGACCAACAACAACGACAACAACATTGACGACTACGAACAACAAAAGCCAAGCAGGGCCAGCGCCAGGCTTTTGTGCTTTGTTTGCGCAGAACGCGATGAAAGCAATAGAGAGAAGAGCAGGGTGGGATCGAGGAAGCGGGGAGCGGGCAGCGGGGAGCGGGCAGCGGGGAGCGGGAGGGAGGTAAATAAATGTCTGTGGAATTTCGAATTTCATTCGTCTGCCGGCGGGCAGAATTTTGCCCTCGACGCCGCCGCCGCCGCGCTGCTGCGCCGAGCGGCGTCCGTGGGATGCGCTGCCATTTTATTTGCTCGCGTTACATAGATGTCTATCTGGGCGGCTATCGCTCTATGTACGTGTCTATCGGGCCGTCTATCTGTCTCGCTCCCATCGCCGCCACGTCGGCCCGGCTGCGGTATCCGGCGATGTGTATCTGGCACGGACCGAGGGCCCCGGGAGCCGCCTGCCGAGGAGTCCTTTATGTACAGCGACGGCGATGGCGACGGTGACGGCGACGGCGACGGCGACTGTGGCAGAGGCCGAAGCGAACTCCGTCGGATACAGACCCGCGGGATGCGGCGAGGACTCGGGGGCCGCGGTACGTGGACGACGCCCGGCGAGGCCCCGGCACCGAGTGAGCGCCGAGCAGTCGATCGATCAGATACAGAGACGAAGATGCGCTGCTGCTGCTGCTGCTGCTGGCCGGCGTCGGAAAGTAAAAGTGTCGGCTCCGTTTCGTGGCCCGCTCGAGGCGGCCGGGTTCCGGGTGCACAGCTCGGTACATGGCCATCTTCTGTATCTGGGCGTCCGTCCGTCCGTCCGTCCCCAGCGGTGGTGGCTGTGACTGCGCACTATCAAGATGGCAAAGGACGTTGGCATCTGGGCTCGACCTCCGCCTCCCCCATCGCCCTCGCCCCCGCCCTCGTCCTCTCCGGGCGTCTGTAAATATTTACTTTGCGGAAAATCCTGGCCGCCAAAGAATCCGCCCGCTGCCGGGGAGCGGCCAAGCGCCGACTTTCTTTTCTCACAGCCTCCGTCCGTCTCGTCGCTCGCTGCCTCCCTCGCTCTCCTCTGTTCACCTGCGCCTGTGGACTTTGTCTTCGAATTAAATTAAATATTTAAATTCCGCGATCGACCGCAAATTTATGGCTTCGCCTCGCCGCCCGGCCGACTCGACCGGACTCGACCGGCCTCGCCTCGCCATGGATCGCTCGCTTCGCCTCGGTTCGCTTTGCATCACCCGCGTGCGCCCCGCCCCGTCGCCCGCCCACTCGCCGCGACGGTGGGAAAAAAGTGCGCACGTCCGCAGACGCCATAAATCTGCACGGCGGACGCCGGGTCGCGGCCGCGAAAATGTCGCCGACGTCTCGCGCTGGGTCAGCAGCTGGCGAGATGCGGGTCCTCGTCGCTCCCGGCGTCCCCCGTCTCGAGGCGGCTCAAGATGGCGGCCGCTGCCCGCGTGACCTCGCGCCAAGGCGGCCGAGCCCGACTCAAGATACAGGCCTCGCTCTCTCTCTCTCTCTCTCTCTCTCTCTCTCACCTCCTCCACGCTCCGCTCCTCCGCCACGAGTCGTCGTTGTCGCTGTTGCTGTATTGATATTTTATTCCTCTTGTCAACGCATAAATAAATCTCTCCTCAGGTGTGAACAACAACAACATCCGTCGCCAGGGACTCCCAGCGGCCAATAGAGTTGCCAACGACCTGCAACGGTGAAAGTGTGGGTCGGCGCAGAGCTGCCAGCTGTGGGCACGAGTGTGTGGCTGGTGGCGAAATGCGTGGCGTTGCCAGAAAATGCAGACATTGTTTTCATTTCGTTGAGCTTTTGTTTTATTGACGTTGCGAATTGCGTTGTGGTTGGCGGCGACTTTGTTTTTGATGGCGACGTTGTTGTTGTTTTTCGCGAGATGTTCTTCAACTGTTTTTGTTTCAATTGTTGTTGGCTCAGTTGCTATAGGTGTTGTTGTTGTTGTTTTTGTTGCTGTTGCTGTGCGGGTGACAATTGCCGCCATTTTGGCCGCGACGCGACGCGCACATCGAATTCAATTTAATTCTGACAACGCGTCAGTTTCGCCAACCGCTGACAGAGATTGATGTCGGCCCGACCCCCGGCCTCCGCCGAATCCCTGCCTCGGCCTCAGTCGCCGCCCTCGCTGTTGACGTGGGCGCAGCGCCGGCCGCGACGAAGCTTGATGGATGGCAGCGGCTCGAGCTGTCAATCGGCGACGGCGAAGGCGAGAGCGAGTGAGCGCAGGGCGCGTCTCGCGCAGCTCGCGGGCCTCGGCGCTGATTGATTTCCCTCTCGCTCTCGCTCACGCACTCGCGCTCGCCTGCACGACGCCTCGGCCGTCCGTCTCAATGAAGGCTGCTCGGAGGCTCCTCAGCAGCAGGACAGAACGAGGTGCGCAACAGCAGTGACGAGGCGATCAGCGGCAACAACGAAAACGCCAACAGAATCAGCAGCAAGAGGAGCTCTGAGAAGAACAACAAAACGTACAACAACAACACCAGCACCACCACCACCACCACCGGCAACAACGCGTGTTCATGTCCCATTGATCAGTGACAAACGCATTTTAAACGCTCGAACAGGCTGACAACATTTTTCGCTCCACGGGCCTCGGTCCGCGATCGACGGTCCCCGGTCCACGATCGACGGCCCGGCCCAGCCCTCCCCTCCCCTCTCGAAGGTAGTTAACAGCAGCCTCAATTCATTAAAACGACAACTTTACAAAAACCCCGCACCGGAGAAGGTCCGGAGGCCCAGCGAAGGGAGCGCAAGCGAGGCCGGAGTCGTTTCCACGAAGACGATTCCACGAATTCGCTGCATCGTACGTGTCTCCTCCTCCTCCCGCTCCTCTCCCCCCACTCTCCTCCTCCTGGCCTCCTTGGCCGCAGCAGCCGGCGCAGGACCGAGGAGGAGCCTCGAACCCAAAATATTTCACGCAATCGCCCAGCTGCGGCCGCGACGCTCGTCCGCGCTTGGTCTTGATTTTTAATCAACGTCCTCCCCCTCCTCCTCCCCAGCGCTTCTCCTTCCTCTCGGCTCCAACTCCTGAGCTCTCCTTCTGCGACTGGATCATGTACTTCGTGCCTTGTTCTTGTTCTTCCCCGTGGCCTCAGTTCTTGTAGTAGTAGTTGTTGGTGATGTTGTTGGGTTTGTCTGGTTGCCCCGGTTCACCTGTTGGCCGCGGCGAGCTCCGAAATTAGCGCCCGACGGCAACACTGGCTGGCGGCCGTCGTCGCCTCTTGTGGAAATTGTTCGGAGAAATTTCGCCTCCGTCTACTGCTATTCTCTCGCTCCTCTTCCGGCACTATTTGCTCCCTGAATCAGAGATTCCTTTGGCTCCTCCTTTCGACACTCTTTCGACCCACTTGCTGCACTACTACGATGGCTTGACTTCGCCCCTGGAGTTCCTGCTTCTGCCTCCGCCCCTGGCCAGCCAGTCGACCAGTTTCCGGCCCGTGGCTCGCCCTCGTCCCGTGAATTACGCCTTTTCCTCCACTCGCTACTTTTTCCACTACCTTCTGGCACTGCGCAACCTCCCTCACGCCTTCTCGCCGCCTGGCCGGCGACTCCGAGTCGATGTCGCAGCTCGAAATAAATTCCGACGCCCACGCCGTGCTCCGATTTTTGTGCAAACCACCACCCCCCCCCCCCCCTGCCCACGCCCCTCTGTTGCCACCCTCGCTCCGTTTGTTTTTTCACTCCTTTTTCGCGACATTTTTCGGTCGGTCTCCGGTCGCCGCTCGTTCTTTCGATCGTCGTCGCCGTCGTCGTCTTTGGCTCGAGTCCACGCACTGAACATGACCCGTTTTGTCGTGGTTATCATTGTTGTTGTTGTTGTTGTTGTTGTTGTTGTTGTTGTTGTTGTTGTTGTTGTTGTTGTTGTGTTGGTGGTGTTTGTTTTTTGGTTGTTACTCATGTTGTTGCTGTTGTTGTTCTTGTTATTGCCGTGGTTGTTACTAATATTGTTACTTTTGCTGTCGCTGGTTGCCTTTGCTTTGGTTGTTGCTGTCGTCTTAAACGCTGTCGTCGTTGTCGTGGCCGAGTTGGTCCGTTGTCGTTGTTTTTGGTGTTGCTGGCACGAGTGGTTGTTGCTGAAGCTGTTATGGTTGTTGTCGTCGCCAGCGTAAAATATTTGCGTATTTTCAGTAATTATTGGACGGCCTGCTCGGCACAGGCGTAGCTCAGACGCACGTACAGACGGACGGACGGACGGACAGATGGAGAGACAATGAAAGAGACGGAGGCACGGACGGACAGGTGGCCAGGGCAGGGAGCGGGAGGACGGCCCGTGAGACGTGCCAGACGCGGCCAGGACCGCGGACGACACGCCGTCGGATATAAATTAAGTTGTTAACATGACGACTGGACGAAGTCTCGTCGTGGCCCGCGCCCGAGGACGACGGCCAAGGCGAGGAATCCGCAGTTGCAGCCGGGGCGCAGGGGCGCCGAAGACGACGAGGCGTGAAGTCGGGAGCCAGCGCCAAATAGCAGTGGGAGGAAGAGATCCCAAGATGCTGCCCCGGAAGTCAGTCGCCCAACACTTGGCGAACACGAACTTCACCCTGCAACCTCCGCATGCGTCCTCGACCCACGCAGACGCCCCGGCCCTCGCAGACGACACCAAGCAACCCTCTCAGCCGCCTCCACCCCTTTCATCCGCCTCCGCGGCCTCCACATCCGCCACTTTTTGGCCAAAACCACATTATTTTTGTCTCCGCAACTCGTTCCCTCGCTAATCGCACCCCTTTTATCTCTCTTACAGACGCTGCAGTCACTGCAGAGCGCCGCGAAGCGCGCGGGGACCTCGTGTGCGAACTGCAAGACCACAACCACAACCCTTTGGCGGCGCAACGCCAGCGGGGAGCCGGTCTGCAACGCCTGCGGCCTCTACTACAAGCTCCACAACGTAAGTACCAACCAGCCGAGGCTTCGGCGTGTCCGGGGGTCTCCGGGGAAGCCCCTGGATCGACTGCTTCCGGGGTCGCGCTTCCGCAGGAAGTCGCGCGATTGGGGGGGCGGCTGACGAAGGAGCGACGCAGGACCTCCCAGCGGGGCCTCCGTCGGACGGAACTATTTGTCGACTAATCCCAGACCAGCCCAGCCCAGCCCAGTCCGGCTCGATTTGATTTGTTGCCACCGAGCAGCGCATGCATTATTCGTTATTCATTATTCGTTGAATTTGTGTCCGAATCCGTTGAGCAAACACCGCATGCTGCGCGTCCATCGATGGGCGGCTGATGATCGCTTATCGTTTAATGACATCATGAGCTGCGCAACAACAACAGCAGCAGCACCAACAAGAACAATACGAGAATCGACAAACAAAAAAACCCGAGCGCTCTAACCCTCGCCTAAGCGATTTCACAGACGATTTAACTCCCCGCCCCTCGTGCCGCGATCCCCTCGATGGACTCTCGTGGCTCGCGGCTCGTGGTTCATTCGATCGCCACGTTTTCCCACCGGGCAGTTTTAAAAGCAGCAGCAGAGGCAACACCAGCAACAACAACGGCGACAACTCCACGAAACACCAACCAGAGCTCGAGTGCGGGATGGAGGGGAAGCGGAGCAGGAGTGCGAGAAGAGGAAGCAGAAAACATCCCCCGCCGGAAGCTCGTTTTCCGTCCATCCTCGCCGCCGTCGCCGCCGTCGTCTCCCCCTGGCCTGGCCGAGGGCGGGCTGGGCCGGCTCGGAAATGAGCGGAGATTAAAATCCGGCGCGCTCGAAGGTCGGCCTTCGATGGGTGGCGATGGCTGGTGGTTGTTGCTGTAGTTGCTGCTGTGGTCGTTGTTGGCGTTGTCGCTGCCGTCGTTGCGTGGCTGATGAATTGCTGATGATTTTTAAAAGATGTTGATGGCGACGGTGATGCATCCGGTTGTTGTTGCTGTCATTGTTGAGGTTCTTCTGCTTGCTGCCGCTGGTTCTTGTTATTGTTGCCGAGGGTGTTCGAAAGCGGGCTCGCGATAAGATAAGCGACAGGCGGCGACCAGGGCGAGGGGCGCCGGGCACGCGACCGGCTTCTGGGAGGCTGCGATAAGCGAGAAATCTCAGAATCGGGGTAATTTCTGGGCCTCATGCGGGGCGACGGGGCTCGACGGCGACGGCGACGGCGACGACGCGGCGACGTTGACGGCGGCCAGTGACGCGGAAGGTGAATTCAATTTTCGGCGAACATCACCCACAGCAGCAACAACGTCGGCGACTAAACTGGTCTATTAGCGGCGACACCCTCGACCGCTCGACGGGCGGGGCACCAACGAACGTCGAGTGGCAGGGAGCAGGATGGGATGGGATGGGATGGGATGTCACGAGAAGAGAAGTGGAAGAACCGGGGAGGGGGACGGAAATAAATGCGATTTCGGGAATGAGAAACGACGCCCGGTGGTCGAGGGCGACGGCGAGAGCGAGAGCGAGGACTGCGTCGGACACGGGACGGCGCATTAAATATTCATTAGGCTCTTTAGCATCAGAAAGAAGCGGAAGACCAGGGCGGAGGCGGTCGAGGGCTGGGACTGAGGAGAGACGAGGGCAACGGCTCGAGAGACAAAAGCGATTTGCGCGAAGTTTTCCGGGCCCGGGGCATCCGCTGGCTCGGGGGTCCGGTCCAGGGCCGCAGCTGCCTCCACCTACCGGCTTCGCAGGCCGCCGGGGGTCGTTCGCAAGTCGCAGCCTCGGCCGGGCCTGAGTTACGACGAGGCGAATTGAAAAAGTCGAAAGGAGATTCAATCGCCGCCGATTCCGCGAGGTCGCCCCGGGCGTGAAGGGTGGCAGCCGGCGTTGGCACCTCGCGGAAACGAGCGCCGGGCTGTCGGTGGCAACAGCCGCTAATGAAGTGATTACGGCGAGCCCATGACATCTGCCTCGACATCTCTCGGCGACAGGCTGTCCCTCTATCTGGCTGTCCGTCCCTCCCTCTGTCCCTCTGTCCGTCTGTCTGTCTGTCCAAGTGCTGTGCGCTTGTCCACCTCGTGTCGGGCCGCCTGGCTCTCCATTCGTCTGACTATCTAGCTGTCCCTCGTCCAATTAAACGCGACGCGCCTCCCTGGACGCGCCTCCCTGGACGCGCCCCTCTGGTCCAGCCCGCCTCCCGCCTCCTTCAAGCTACCGCTGAAATTCGCGGCGTATCTGATCGAGGCGAAAGCGACCCGCTCGCTCTCCTCACTCTCTCTCTAACACTCGGTCCGGCCCTGCCTGCGGCTCCTGTGCGCGCCTCCAGCATCTGCGTTGCCAACCACTGCGACTGCTCTCGCTAATGATGCCGGAGCCGGCTCAACCGCGTCCACGGACGCATATGGAAATTATTAGCAACACACACACGCGCCCTCTCACGCACACCAACTACTGGGAGCGGGTGTCTGGGTGGAGAGGGAAAACAAGAGAGCGAGAGAGATGCGGGGTTTTCTATTTTCCGTTTGGAGCGCGGCCGATCGCGATAAGAGATGCCAATCGCCGGGACTGCCGGCGACCGTTGGCAACTCTGCGGGTCGCTGCCGCAATTGCAATCGCAATTGCACTCAATTGCGTCTCGCTAATAAACAACAACAACCATTACAACAACAACAACAACAACTATCATTACAACAACAACAACAACCCATTCTACACTACAGTCGAATCCACTGCCTCCTCCTCGTCCGCGGCCGGGCGTGGAGAGCCGGGGATGGGGAGGGAAATTGAAAGAATTGAAAGACTTGAAGGAATCGAAGGGAAGGCAGAGGGGTCCAGAGAGAGGGGGCGAGAGGGCCAGGGAGAGAGAAATCAGATGCAATACAAGGCAATCTCCAATATTGTTGCTACAGCTGTCAATTGTCGTTACTTTGGTTGTACGTCCGGTGGCCGTTGTTTGTCGTATTGTTGCTGGGGTTGCCGAAGTAGTTGGTCTTATTTTTGTTGTTGTCATCGTTGTTGTTGTCGTCGTTGCTGTTGCTGTCTCATTATGCTGTTGTCTCATTATGAATTTCACAGGCGTTCGCCCCAGCGCTGCCTGGTGGGAGGCGCTGGGCCGGACCCGGTGGAGGGCCGAGTGGATTGGGGCGGAGTCTGCTCTCTCTGGCCACTGCTGAGCACTCAGCGCTTGAGTGGCGCTCACGGAACGCGAGCGTCGGCCCGACCTCCCCCCTGTCTCCCCGCGAACCCTCACTTTCGACTCTTGTCCTTAAAACATCTTTATCGCAAGCGCATCTCGACCTTTCTTAATCTCTCGCAACAACCGGCCGCACCTGGAGTCCCTCCACGTCGCCCTACCGCCCTCCAGCCCTCGGTCCGCTCCGTCCGTCCGTCGCCGCTCCAGGACTCGGCCAGGACGCGCTCGGCGACGTCCTGCGGCGCAGTTGTCCCTAATGAGGACGTCCTCGGCTGCCTGCGTCGACTCGGCCACGACGTCCTCCCGCTGGGCGCTCAAGTGTCCTGGCTTGTTTTTGTCGCTCCCTCCCGCGCTCGGTCGGCGGCTCCCCGGGGTCCGACGGCGTCGCAATGATCTACCGTTACGGCCGCTCATCATCGCGCCTTTGTCCCGTCGTGTCCGGCGACACCTCGGCCCATTGTCGTCGTTACCGTCGCCGTAGTTGCTGGTGCCCTGCCCTCAACAGGTGCAGGACGATGGCGACGGCCGAGGCCAGGTCGGCCAATCGGCAGTGGGTGACGCCGGCAGCAACAACAACAACGGCAGCCCGTCCATCGGTCGGCAGATCGATGAAGCGTGAACCGGCGAGTCGACGCCGCCGCTGGCCGGGTCGATCGCTCGGCTCGGGCGACGCCCCCGCCCCCTGGACACGCGCGAGGTTCCGCTCAATTGACCCATCACAGCGCCTGCGTCTGTTCGCGCCACCGACTCTGGGCCTGAGCCGACTCTGATCGAGCCGGAGACGGAGACGGAGACGGTGACGAGGGCGGGTCGCGGTCGAGGGGCGCGCGTGTCTGGCGCTCATCGCGCATAAACGAATGCCACCCAGAAGCCGCGATAACAGCGGCAACAACAACCGCAGCTCCGGCGCTGTCAGCGATGCTGATGAGGAGGAGCCCCGGATGACAACGAGGAAGGAGACGGTGCAGCGGATCGCGTGCAGGGCCGTCAAAAGAGTCCGTCAAGCGCGATGCGCCCCACTCGAGCGCGAATAAATCTCCGCCGGGAGCCCCGCCGCCTGGGGCCCGGGCCGCTTAATTTATTTATGAGGATGCAAAGTTATGAAATGAAGTGCGACCGAGCGAGCGACAGACGGACGGCGGTCCACATGCGCTGACAGAGCCCGACCCGCGCCGAATGAGGTCCTGATGCCATCTGCACCGTCTGGGAATCGCGTGCGGCTGGGGCGAGCGGGGCAGGCGTTGGTGGAGCGGGTGTTCGATAAACAAACAGCTTAAAGAGATAATTAGCACAGCGCGGGCCGAGAGCAAGGGGCGGAGGGACGGCGATTCCCATGAATCGGGGATTCCGCGAAGGGCCCCGAGAGACTCCTCTGGTCGGGAGGAGGCCAGCGGAAGCTGGGTGGGGTGGTGGATCGACCCAGTGGGAGCCGACGTCGCCGGGCTGGGGTGCAACGGTGGGAACGGACAACGCTAATCGATGCTAATCGACGACGAGGAGGAGGAGGCCGACGAGGCCGGCGGTAATGGACGCTAATGGGAATCGGCGGCAGCAGCTGCGGGTCCCGGGGATGTCGCGCCCTGTCCTCACCCGACGAGGACGACGTCATTCGTCCGCCCGTCCGTCCGGCGGTGGCAACAGTTGCAACTGCCGACTGCGTCCTAATCGCGCGCACAATGGCATTAAAAAGTATCAATTACGCCGGCAATTGTTCACCTTTTGCTCGGCTCGGCTCGGCTCGGCTCGGCTCAGATCGGCCCGATTCCTGCCCCTGCCCCTGCCCCTGTCCGGCCCTGCACTTAGCGAGCCCTCCTGAGGGACCTCGCAGCATCCGCTCGAGCCGCTGCGCCTCCCAGTGTAAGCGATACGTTGTCGAGTCGTCCCTTCAGTCGGGCTTCTTCTTCTGCCCATTGTCGTGGTTGTTGTTGTTGCTGTTGGCAAATTAGAGCAACACCGCTCGCGCCTCGCGATCGAGGAGGGTTTTTAAACTTTTGATTCCATTGTCAACGGGAGGCGGCGACTCCGGGGTCCCTCAAAGAGGCCGCCACTGCCCTCGCCCTGCCCTGCCCTGTCGACGACGGCCGGCGAACGGTGGTTGTTGAGTGCTTGTTTTTGTTGTTCTTGCAGGGCTTGTTCACGCCCAGCAGCGGGAGGGGAGGGAGCGAGCGAGCGAGCGCAGGGTTTGGGAGGACACGCGGTAACTCAATATCGTAATTGTTGCAATGGAGCGCACATTTACCGACAACGACAACGACAACGACAACAACAACAACGAAAACGACAGCGGCAGCGGCAACTGTTATTGCAATTACATCAGCAACAACAACAGTGTCTACTACTACAACCTCCACAGGAAGAAGCGCAGCAGCAACCGTGATTTTTCGCAAGCGATAAAACGGTTCTGCATACATAATGGAGTTTGTTCGTCCTCCTCCTTGTCGTCGTCGCTGTTGTTGCTCTGTTGTTATTGTTGTTGTTGTGGCCATTGCCATCACAACTACTGAAACTAGTCGTTGCTCGTGTTGTTGCTGCTGCTGCTGCTGAAGGTGGCGATGGCGGCGTCCCTGCCAAAGCGGCCGGCGGAGACCCAAAGGCACGCCGGCTTTATCTGATTGTGTAAAATGCGAGGCCCGCATCGCCCGGCGCTCTCTCTCTCCCCCTCTCCGCCACTCACTCTTCCGAGCCCTCCTCCCCGCCACCTGGAGGTCGCTCGATGGAAGCCCGAAAATCGAAATCACGCGCCCTCCTCCGCCCCAACGCCTGAGTCCCCCGCTCTCTCGTGCCGCCCTCACTCATCTCCCCCTCTCTCTTCCGTTCCTTGCAGGTCAATCGTCCGCTCACGATGAAGAAGGAGGGCATCCAGACGCGCAACCGCAAGCTCTCGTCCAAGTCGAAGAAGAAGAAGGGCCTCGGCGGCGCCTGCCTCCCGATCGGCAGCCACCTGGGCATGGGCGACTTCAAGCCGCTCGACCCCTCCAAGGGCTTCGGCGGCGGCTTCTCCGCATCGATGGGTGAGTACCACAACACCACAACAACAACAACAAACACCTACCCTGCGGCCTCACGTCGGGGCCGTCATTTGGGTACAGTGTGTGGACTTCGTACTAATGGAGATTTTTTTGCCTCTTCTCCCGTTGCAGCCCAACACGGCCATCTGTCGGGCGGCCTCCACCCGGCGCACGCACACATGCACGGCGGCTGGTATGCGGGCGGCATGGGCGCCCTGGGCGCCTCCAGCGGGCTGCAGGGCGGCTTCTCGACGGCCGGCTCCCTGGGGGGCGGCGTCGTGCCCCACTCGCAGTCCTACCACCTCGGCCTGGGATCCATGGTGAGTGCCCGACTGTGCCCCTGATTCCCTCCTCCACCTGACCACCCCCCGCCCCCTCGCAGCCGGCTCTAATGTCATTTCTTCGCTCTCTCTCCCCCTCTCGCTCGCAGGGCTCCTGGCGTCCGGACTACACGTGATGGAGCGGGAACAACTTGAATAATAATTTATTCAATTAAATTGCAAATTCGAGTTCCACGACACAGACCACCACGACACAGCAACAACAAAATCAAAAACACAAAACAAAAGAACAGTAGCAACAACAAGAACAACAGCAGAACCCACTAGAGAAACCACAATCGTCAGCACAGTAACAAAAGCAACACGGAAACAAAAGCAAAAGCAAGGAAAACAAGAACAGCAGCAGCAACAACAACAAGAGCAATTCCTACTACGACCACGACCACTGCAAGGACACGATCGACGCCCGCAACCGCGGCGATCGTCATCGGCGGCACGAGGAACCGGAAGCACACCCGGACCCGGACCCGGACCTGGACACGCACTTGAACCGGTTGCAGGCAGCGGCGAGCGGGACGGACGACGGCCGACGATCGCCGTGGGCCGCCCGAGGATTCGCAAATGCTCCGCTTGCGAATCCCGCCTAAGCCAGCCCGGAGGCGTGGCAGCCGCGCCGTCTGAGCCGTCGTCGCGGCGGCGCCGTCGTCACCAAATCGTCCCTAATGAGGGCCGCGATCGCCCGATCATCCGGAAGCCGGCCTGCGGTCGGCGGTCGGCGCTCGTTAAGGTGTCTGCCGCCGGGATTTGCGCGATTGACCGCAAAACTGGGCCCGCCCTGCCGAGGACGCAGCAGGTCGCCGTCGAGCAGCAATTAATGACTTTCCGTGTGCGCCGAGCCGCTGTTTACAGCGGGCGGGGACGTCTGAGCCGGGCACAAGCGCCGGCTTAAGGGATCACGAGCAGAGCAACTGGGCCGACCGGACGATCCAAGGCGGCTGCGACCTGGGCCACGGTCGGTCGGACGTTCGGTCGCACAGGTTGTTGGCAACGTCGACAAGTCGAGCCCGATCCGGCCGCCATTGGCATCGTGACTACCGACTACTCCCAGCCGATTACTCGTTGATTTCCACGTGCCCGAGTCCGCTCGTTAATTGCGTGCAATTCCTAATTATTTAAGTACCTTTTACGATGTCCAACCACAACCAGCCACCAGCCACCAACAACCAGCAAGAACACGAAACCACATCAGCAGCAGCCGCAGGTTGTGCGAACTGCGCAGAGTTGCCAACGGGCGGCGGGATTTATTTATTGGATTCGCCGTCGCCGTCGTCGTCGTCGTTGTTGTTGGGTGCTCTCTTAATTGTGTTATATACATGAGGAATAAATTATTTCGCGTGACGCACATGATTCAATAGCATTTGATTCTGCAGCCCCGAAACCCACGCCCACGCCGGACCCTGCCCCGGCCCCGGCCCCTCCCTCCACCCCTTCCCCCACCCACAACTCATGTCCAAGAGCGATTGAAGACGGAGCCACATTTGCCATAAATCGACGTGCAGCACAGACGCGTGCAGCAGAGGGTTAAGGTTAAGCAGAGCAGCCGTATTGTAAATTATTAAAGTAATTAGTTAATTTAATCGTAAGCCATTAAGTGTAAATTAAATTAAGTGCAGACCTAGCGATACAGCCCTGTAAATACCGAGAGAATCAGCCACTCAAACCACTTGCAAATCAAATGAAAAAATAGCAAAACAAACAGAAGAAAGCAGACAAAACAAACGCGAACCGAACCACGAGCGGTTTTTCTCAGTCGACGTATTTGGTAACAAATTGGCGGAAGCAACACTTGCCGACGGGGCGGGCGGGGCGTGGGTTGGGAATCGCCTGGTGAGGTTTCGGCGTTCGCAACTGCACTGCAACTAATTAGATCGTTTCGTTAATCGTCGCCGCCTCTGCGGGCGCGCGCCACTTTCGTGATAGAACCGGACTCTGTTTCGATTGTACATAGCAGGAGGGACGCCACGGACCCCTGGGGAGGGCCCTGCGCGGGTCCGTCGCGACCGGACCGCGACCTAGTATTATTGACTAATGTGTAACTTGTAATTATATCATGCTATTGACTATTGACTATGGATAAGCAGCGTACTGTAATCTAATGTAATGTAATTTAACTTAATGTAATTTAATGTAATGTAATGTAATGTAATGTATTTTAATGTAATGTAAAGTCCCGTGTTGTATGAGTATGAGTAGCCTAAAGCTAGTTGTAATGCCTACACCTACATATATATATAAATACAAATATATATGAATAGTTATGTATCCTAATTTAATCGGCCATATGGATAGAAAACACGAGCATCCAGCGAGAAACCAGAACTCAAAACAAAACATGATGAAAGAACATTAATTGTAATGATTAAACAACATTAATGGCAATCACGAAGTAAGACATAAAAACAGAAAACACTAAGGCAAAAAAACAATAAAACAAAGCATGAAAATTTAAACGAAACGTCTTTCATTTCACTTTAAGTCGCACGAGAATCCCAGCAAGAAAATCCTTCGAAGTTCATTTTCATTTTCATTTTCCAAATCCACTGAGCGCTGGCTCTTCTCCGATTCCCCCACCACAGACAAACTAAAGCGGCCGCGATTCTGCAGACTCAGCCACACGCGCTCGAAACAAAAGACTCCGGCCACGAACTCGCGCTCGAACTCCGGCGAGCGGCCAACAAAACGCCTCGCACTCGCTTCCAATAAATCTCCATATGATTTCACACTTTAATTGTGCAATTATACATTACAAATACACCCCACCACCAACATCTTCATCAACATCATCGTCGTCGTCATCGTCGGCTCAACAACAGCAACCATCGACATCGCCAGCACCAATGGCAACTGCCGAACGAGAACGCGAAGAAGTCGATGTCGATGTCGACGTCGGTGTCGGTGTCGGAGCAGACGAGGACGGATAGATGGATGGATGGAGCGGTGCGGCAGCGGACGTCGATGAATTATAATTCGAGGCAATAAAACGAAGCATTATTTATTGCCAACTAATGTGTAATTGTTAATGTAAAGCTGTGTTAATTCCAACACCTCCGGCCGGCCGCTGCGCCCTCGAAGTCGGCGTCGTTGGCCGATCCGGAGCCACAGCCGCAGTCGGAATCGGAGTCGGAGTCGATGGATGTCTTCATCACTCTTCATAAATCCATAATAAGAATCGACGCCGCTCGCATACGAATCGCTGCTGCCTCCTCGTGGCCGTTGCCGCCGTGGCTGCCGCGGATCAGGCCGGGCTGGAGGTGGAGGTGAAGGTGGGGCCCTGGAGAGGAAGGAACCGCTGTTGTGATTGCTTTCCACTGCTCGCACTCGACTCCTTTCTCGCTCTCGCTCTCGCTCCGCTTCTCTTTCTCCGACTCCGACTCCGTCTCCGTCGCTCTCGCCTGCTCTGCTCGGGTTTGATTTGAATTTCGATTTTATTTTTGAGTATTTTCGTTTGTTCGATTATTGTGCTACTTGTTGTTGTAATTGTAATTGTAGATAGTTATTTGTTTGTAGCTCTTATTGTTATTGCTGCTGCTGTTGTTGTTGTCGTTGTTGTTGTCGCTGTACTCAACTGTTGTTTGTTTCGTCATTTGTGTCGACTCACGTTCCATCAATTAATCACGGGATTTTCGATTCCACAGAATCGGAGAGCAAGAGCGCGAGCGCAGCTCGTGGGGCGATCGAAAGATCGAAGGGACGGGCGGCGCGGCCGGCGGGGAGGAGGCCAATTTCAATTCAGCCAGAGACACTGCAATAGACAAGCGAGCAGACGGACGGACGGCTCGAAGCCCCGTCCATGGACTCCATTTGTTCGATTCCTCGAATCGACTCCGGGCGCGGACTCGGACTCGGACCCGGCTCGATTTTTATTGTCTGCCTCCCCGGCCCCGCAGCTCCATCACGGCCCCCCTCAGGGTCCAGGGCGCACACAGCATCAGCATCACGTGCTGCTGCGGCGGCGGCGGCGGCGGGAGTCGCAGCAACGTGATTGCGGGATTGTTGTTACCTCGGTGTTGCTGTCACTGATGCTGGTCTCGCTGTTGATGGCTGTGTATGGTCGATGTTGCTGTCGCTGGCCCTGTGGTTGTTGCTGTGTCGCTGCATCGGCGTTTGCATTACCTTACTGTCGTCCGCTTCCCGTCCGTTTCGTCTCAATTGCATCGGGCTGTCGATGTTGTTTCCGTCCACCGGTTGCTACCGCTGCTGCTCAGGGCGCAGGTTCGGCCGCTGCCACTCGACACTCGAGTGCCTCGCGATCGAGAGGGCCCGGAGTTTCCACCTCGTTCGGCGAGGGCTCGGCGAAGTCCCGAGGGACCCGGGAGGCCCGAGGTCGCAGACTCGGGAAAGCGTGTCATGATCGACGCCGATGACTTCGTCGGCGGAGGACACGTCGGATCGGGTTCGCTGGCGTTTCAGTGTCGCCGGTGCGAATTTTGCGTGACAACAACAAGAACAACAAGAACGCGCACAGAAACGTTCGCAGCACCAGGGCCAACAGCACAACGATGTGAATCGCGGCGCAGGCAATCGGCACGGCAGCCACTTCATTGACATTATTTCCATTCTCGTTATTTCAATGATTTCTGCGATTGCCGATAAGGCCCGCCCCCGCCAACCGCCAACCGCCAAACCACCGCCCCCGCCCCGCAGCGCCCCGCAAAAAGGGTTCGCCGGCGCTGGCCACGGCTAATTAAATGGCTAAAAGCGTGTTCGGGCCAAATAAGCATTTTCTGATTTATGTCAATGGAGGAGAATAAAGCGGCCAAAATAAAACAAACAAGCGAACTAAACGAAAAATAAGCAAATGTCCACGGACATAATGTCGTTTCGGAATAATTTCATTACTTTTATTATTTACAACAATTGCGGCGGCCAGCTCCACGGCAACAACAGCAACAACATGGGCAACACGAGCACGAATTCCGTCCGTCGCTTCGTCTGTCCGTGGGTTCGCTTGAAGTGCTTGAAATGAAATTCCCATATCCGTTTCCGGTTGCAGCGATTGACGTCGTCGTCGGCGCTCGCTGTCGATTAAACTGCATTCCATTGCGACTGTTGGACGCTTGGACGCCTCGCACCCCCGCCATCGCCTATTGTTCCTCTGGCCGGCGTCATTATTGCCATTATTCTAGTTGTTGTTATTGGAAGTTGTTGCGATTTTCATGTTTTCCAGCGATCACAACAACTGAGTGTCGCACGAGATCCCCCAATGTCGCCCAAGGACCGCCCTCCGCCCGCGCCGACTACCGATTACTCATTACGCCGTAATGAGTTAATTAGTTAATCGCAGTCGCCGCTCGCAATTAACCGCACGTCAGTCGAACCAGTCGGCGTCGGCGTCGTCGATGTCGTCGTCGATGTCGCTGCTTTCCGAATCCGATAATGCCGCGGAATCTGAGCGGCGGCGCTGCCATTGATTTGCGGCAATTAAACACCTCGTCAATTGGGCTCTTGCGCCCGTCGTCGTCGTCGATGGCTCCATTTTCTCCACGGCGTCAACCACTGCGACAACTGCGACAACAGCGACACGAGCCAAAGGGGCGCCAGTCGCGCCAATTACGATCGATGCTCGGCCGATCGCTCGATCTGTCGCCCGATGATCGATCGCTGATTGATTCGAGCGAGCCAGGTGTCGACGCTCCGTCCGCGGCATGGTCTCCGCTTCTAGCTGTTCCCCGCCGACGGACAGCTCCGTGGTGCAGAGAAGCAGCGAAAAAATACCATTCAAAATTCAAATTCTCTCTACTGAAGAATTTACTTTACATTAACATAATGAATTAAATAAAATTAATTCAAGAGACGGCTTCTTTGACATTTGATCTGTTTTGGGTTGCTCCAAATTATTTCAATTATCATTCGATCATGAGTTTTTCAATGAATATTGTTCCCTGAAAAAAATTCGCACCGCTCATTTTATTTTCTAGGCAACTTTAATTGCTTCATTAAGCACTTCTCATTCCGGTTTTGTTATTTACTCAAAAGAACCATCAAAATATATTGACGAATTTCTAATCTGTTAATTGGAAGCTGTGCTTAACAGGTTGACAGCGATTAATTCGCCCATTGTCTCAGCTAAAAAGAGGTCAAATGAGCAAGAACTCCTACTTCTAATCATACGAGCCGAATTGAAACCTATTAAACCTCGATCCAGCAGGTCATTGACTAGATCACTGCCATTACCCCGTTTACAGCCCATAAACCAGGAACCACTCGACGATGCCATCTGTCATCGGAGCCACGTGGAAAGCGGTCGCGGGCTTCGATTGGAAATTAAAATCCCGCTGTTCCCGTTGACTAATCGTCTATCTCGGAAATCTCGCCGTCGGACCCCACGCAGACCGAGAGCTGGGCCCGATCCCGGGCGATGGCATCGGGGACGATATTGAGAATGGTTGGAATGATTCCGTCCTGATCGGTATCAGGCCAGGCTTCCGGATCTGAGCTCCGAGCGATACCTGCTGCTCAATTAAAGAGCCCGTCGCAGGCCCCGGGACAAATGTCGGTCATTTATTCGGACACTTGGCCGCTCAGGTTAATAACGAAATAATTTCAATAAAAATAATGTGGCCCAATTTGTTTGCCGACCACTTAAAAGTCATGTTTTCGTGACGGCGGGCGACGGGCGACGGTCGACGGGCGACGGGTGACGGGGACTGGGGTCGGTGGGGTGGGGGCCGCGGTGGGGGTGGGTCGCAGTGGTGTTGGAACCATTCAAAAGTCCATCAATGCATAACTTATTGGCGCCCTCGGCCTCGGAGATTCCAGGCCCGATAGATGGAGCGTTTCATGGAAATTATTTACATATTAAGCCAATGACAGCAACAGCAAACCTAATAACCATCACAACAACAACAATAATGAGCACAAGAACAACAACGCCGATACAACATCAGAGCCCCAAACAAGAACATGGAAGGCGACTTCAACGAATTCGGCGACCAACGTAATGCCGAAGCAAATAAATCAATAGATTTGATTTTAGTGAGGGGCCGCACGCACGTCGCCCGCCGGCGTTGCCAGACTGCCTCGTCCGCGTCCTGGCAGCCACAGAGATCAGGCGGATTTTGGACACGACTTCGGGAGGCTTCAGTGGAAGACGACAGCGAAAGAACCCTTTGGACCTGCTCAACAAGAGACTCCCCTGATGCCCCGGAAGCGGGCGGCGGCGTCGCATCATCCGGCAACGCTCGGCCACGCACGACATCAACTAATTACTTCGCTGGACGACATTAGAACCGGCACCCGCTTATCTGATAATAATTGGGCGCCCATAAACCATGCCGCGGACGCACGTTCGGCCGCTCAACCCCATCCACGCCCCCTGCCCTCGGTCCAAGATGTAATCGGGAAGGCCGGGCGGGAGCGACCGGCAACAACACACGGAAGGCGGACTTTCCGCCGATGGTTGTTAATGCACATGTTTCGGGCTGCTCGCGGTTCGATTTCAATAATTTGTTAATGGCGCTCGCATTGGTCGAGGCCAGGAGGGAAGAGAAGCAGGCGAGGAGCGGACGGCCGGCAGAAAGAAGGGCTGAAGGACAGGGAGGAGACAAACAGAAAGACAGTAGAAGGACGGACGGATGGACGGACGCAGGGCGGAGCTGCGGCTCGGGGTGCGTCGTCTTCGCTCGGGCGCGACCTCGTCAACCCCTTCGCCAGGTGGAGGGTGGCCAGGTCAGAGGGTGCCGATGAGTGGCTGTGTGTGTGTCTGTGTGTGTGCTACATTAATTAAATCAAATGCTGATGCACCTCCTTATCGGCGGCTCCATCCCTGCGCCGGGCAGTGGGGCGTAACCGGAGTCGTCGCCCAAGGCGGAGGCTCCTCGATAGGCTCCTTTGTTCTGGCGTCCACAAATTAAATTGAATTTCGCATATTGAAGCGCACACGCACACACACGCATCAGTCAATCGCTCGCTCGCTCGCTCGCTCGCTCGCTCACTGACACGGACTCCGAGATCCACATGAACGCACACAATTACAATTTCAATTTGATAATCATTTGCATTTGAATTAGGGAGCCGACCGCGATGGCGGGGCTGGGGGAAGATGGTCGGTGGTCGATGGGCGGCGTTTGGATGATGTCCATGCGGCCGACAACATCTAAATTGGCTCCTCCGAGTCCCTCCGCCCTGGCCCGCCCGATATTAATTTCATGCCAGAATTAATGCATTCTCACCACAAAATAGCACTTCGGCAACAATGGCCCAATGTGTGCGAGTATTTGCACGCGTCTGTGGGTGTGTGCGATCGTACTTGTCTGTCCGTTTGTCACTTTGTCAGTTTGTCAGTTTGTCCGTTTGCCGGTTTGACGGTGTTAGTGGAGGGCTTTGTTTGTGTTCATGTTGGCTGCACATCGGTCTGTAAATTAATTCCGTAATGGCATCGGTGCTCATCTCCGATAGGACCGGGCCGTAATTAGAATTATTCTAATGAAATTAAATTGCGAATCGCATTGAAATCGCATTGGAATCGCCCGAATATTAATTATTTAATTGCAATTTCGTAATGCGGCGCACTCGGCGAAAAATATGATCCTTGTCGCCGGCCTCGTCCGCTGGTCGCCCTGGCAAATTTAATTGGAATGGACTTTCCGAATGCACACACACCGTATGCCAGGGTCCTCAAAATCCGCCCACCCCGCCTCGGGCAAGCGTCTGGCCTAATCGCTCGATTAGTCCGGATCCGCAGGTCCTCGGGCTCCCCTGGATAATTGACATGGCCGACATGCCATCGTTCCCGAAGTCATCGTCGTCGTCGTCGTCGTCATCGTCGCCGTGATCGCCGTCATCGCCGTCTGCGGCCCGTCCGCCTCGCAGTTGGCGGCCCAGACCGTTACCAATTATTGGCGATCAACCTCCGGACACGGCCAGATTGGAGGCGGACCGACGGACAGACAGACAGCAGGACGGACGAAGAAGGGGCCAGAGTCGAACATGGCTAAATAGTCAATCAGCGGACAACCGAAACCGCCAGCTCCGATCCCCGAGTGCCCGCGGCCCGCGGCCCAGTCGACGCCAACACGTCAGGGAGGAACATTTGTAAACAATACCGCAGTCCGGGGCTTATACGGAGTTCTTAATGTCAGTGGACATGACATCCGCACGGCGTCCACCCATCCGATCTCCTCCGCTCTCCTCCGCTCGCCTCTCCTGGGCGATGCCCGGGCCGACTCGCGGGCTCGCACAGGCAGCACAGGCAGCCATTATGTAAACAGGGAATAAACTGCGTCGTCGTCCCTCGCCCCGCGGCCCCTCGCAATTGATCGCTGCCTATGTTTATGGTAATGACGATCGAATTAAAGCCCGCAGCGATCCTCGCTCGCCTGGGATCGGGCATTGGTGGGCTTCGATTCGTATTCGTATTCGCATTCGCTGCCACTGCTTAAGCGGCAGCTATCGAGTTGCTACAGCAACAGCAACAACAACCACAACCACAACAACCACGCAACTGCAGCAATGACTGCAACAGCAACAATTGTTGACTGAGCCCGGACAACTTATTAGAGGACGAACAATTGCAGATGATCTCGCGGCTGCCGCGGATCATTTGCGTACAGCGGCGGACCACGACCCGAGTCGGGCCCGGACTCGAGCGCAGAGCCCTCACAGCATGCGTATGTGGAGCGGGGACCGGGGTGGAGGGGCCGGAGGAGGCTGGGCCAGACGATCCAATGAGGGTCGTTGTCGGAGTAGAAGATTCCACTCAGGAAACTCATCCAGAGCTGAATCTGTATACGGAAGATGTCGAAATATGGAGGTGGGTTCCATGTGGAAAAGGTTGCCGTAACCCAAGGTATGAATAAGTGGTCCGCGAGATGGCTGCGAATCCTGGGGACCTTTCGAGCAAGATTCTTTGCACTGTGGCACTTCCAGCGGACTCAGCCCCACTGCCTGCTGCATCTGAGTTCCCCAAACGCACTGCGTGTTCGCCCCTCCACAGTAGGCCACACTTTCACACGTTTGTTATTATTAATGTAGTTGTTTTTCCTTCTGTTGCCCTCCGGCCAAACCCAAAGACACACGCTCTGCGCACTCCGCCGACGGCCCGGCTTCGCAACACGCCGAACTCCGACTCTGAGTCTGGGTCTGGGTCTGTCTCTGAGTCTGAGACTGACGTCGCCTCCTTACGACCGACTTCATCCCGATTTCTTCGCCGATTCCTTCGCCGACTCCTTCGTCGCCTTCTCCATCGGCTCCTTCGCGGACTCCGGGCTGCCGGTGAGTCGAACTCCGAGGTGTCATGTTTCACACTGGTCTCGGCTCTGACGATTGCTCCATGTCGACTCGGGCTCCGGCTCGGAATCGGACTCGGACTCCTCGGCCGGTGTTTTCTCGGCTCTCCCTGGCCCCGGTGTTGTTGGTGGGCCCGATGATGCTTTTGTTGTTGCCATGGATGTTTTTCTTGTCCCTCATGGTGTTTTTGTCCACTGTGCCCGATGATGTTTTTGTTGCAGGGCCCGATGTTTCTGATGTTCTTGTTACTGTTGGTGTTGCTGTGATGTTATTGCTGTTTTCAGTTATTGTTGGTGTGGTTGTTGTTGTTGCAGCAGCAGCCGCATCAGTTGCATGTTTATTGTAAATATTATGATTTGGCTGCACGTTCGCCTGGCTTCTTCTCGATTTCACTCCCGGGCCACGGCGCTCCCTCGACCCCGCCACGATCGCTGGGCGCGGAGGGGCCGACGGTGCGGGAGGGGAAGCTGGAGCCGTGATCCTGGGCCTGCGTCTCGGTCTCAGCCTGGGCCTGGGCCTGGGCCTGGGCCGGCGAAGGGACCGCTGCGAGAATTTATTGATCTGTTGATAAAGCGCGGCCTGCGCAGCTTCGTTCTCGGAATTAAGCCCAGTTAACAAGAGTGTTATTGTAATATTTATAATTTTTATTGTAATTGTGTCAGGAGTCGGTGTATTTTCGGAATTCATTGCCAGGCAGGGGTTCGCCTTGCAGACAGACGGACGGGCAGACGGGCAGACGGACAGACAGAGAGACATGCACATAGGACAGATAGACAGAGGGGACAGATCGACAACAATCCTCGCAATTTGTAAATCGCGAGTTTTATTCAAATTTTCCCTTATTCAAAATCGATGCCCGAACACGGCGGACGGACGGACAGAGGGTCGTACGGACAGATGGGGCGACCAACAGCTGGATAGGCAGAAGAACGGACAGACGGACAGACGGACGGACGGACTTTTGGGACGAATCCGGGGGGTGGCGGTTGGCGGAAACAAATGACTGTCCAACATTATCGGCCGTGTTGATCGGCAACAATAACAAATAAACTGCCCGCGACAGTCAATAGAAACACCAACAACAACAACAACAACAAAACAATATTCACAAGAATAGTAACAACAACAACAACAACACACTAGACTCTCCCCACTGCAAGGGGCCGCGCATTGTTTATGACTTATGGAGCCCCGGCAGCGGATCCCAGAACAATATGCAGCCGCCGAAATGAGCACCGAGGGGCCTGGGGGAGGGCAGGCGGGGCAGCCGGCATAGAAGGAGGGCTCGGTGGGGTCGTCGATGGAGGGGGAGGAGCGCGGGACGGCGATTCCGAGAAACCGCGCCAGCCGATTGCAAGCGAATAAAATATTTTATTAGAAGAGACCAACCGTCGCCCGTCCAGGCCCGGCCCGATCCACGCCGAGGCGGCGACGAGGCCCACGGCGGATCCTAGACAAGCCAGAGCCAGAGCCATCGTCGTCGTCATCGTCGACCACGTCGTCGTCGCCGTCTCGTTGGCTGCCTGCACCGAGCCATTGAATTGAATCTAATCTTTTAATTCTCTGCCCCGTTGCCAGCAATTGTGTCGGCCGCGGCCACGATTTCGCGGCAGACGAAGCGTCGGCCCGGCGGACGGACGTGCGGAGGACGGACGGACGATTGCCATAGGATGGACAGATGTACAGAGGGACGAACGGACGGAAGGACAGACGAATGGACAAACGGACGAATGGCAACCCAGACCCCAAGCAGTCTGCCGTGCGCGTTCTGTGGAGCCGGCCCCCGGCCCCGCGGAGCACACGGCAATTGCACGAGTGAATCATCGGCAGCCTCGCCGAGTCCGCCCCGCTGAGACCCGCCGTCCGTCCGTCTGTCCGTGGCGGCTGAGACCGGGCTCGAGTCCGCATTCCGCGAGCCGCAGTCTGGGCTTCAGTCTGGGTCTGAGCCTGAGCCTGAGCCTGCGTCGGAGCCGGGCTGGAGTCGGCCGGGGCCGGAGCTTCCACGATGACGACGCGGACCACGAAGGAAGCCTCCTCGGGTCACTCCTCGCGGGCGGGAGCGCGGTCGGCCACGGCGAGGGTCGGTGGCGGGAGGCGTCAGCGGCGGCGGCGGCGTCGGCGGCTCCGGGTTCTGCGCCGTTGCGCATGCGCGGCTCAGTCCTCGCTTTTGCTGTTGTTGTGTGGTATCTGTTATTGTTGTGGTGCTTGTTTTTGTTGTTGTTGTTGTTGTTGTCCTCCTTGCGAAATTCCTGTGCGAATATTTTTTCCACACCGAAATATTTCATACGCCGTTGGCAACGCGACCGGGCCCAAGGAGCACCAACATCGCCACCACCAGCAGCAGCAGCGCCGAGGAACCGGAGAAGGAGGGCAGGAGGAGGACCATGAGAAAGAGGAAGAGCAGTCAGCTGCACATGTGTGAAATGATTTCTTGTTCTTCCTCCTCAAGTTGGTGTCTTTTGGCGGAGTTGTTGTTGTTGCTGTTGTGACTGTTGTTGTTATTGTTTTCGCTGGCAGTTCTTGTTAATATATTAGTTTTTTGTAGTAGTTAGTTATTGTTGTAGATCGTTTTGTTGTAGCTTCGTGTTGTTGTAGGTGTTATTGTTGTTGTTGGTGTTATTGTTGTTGTTGTTATGCATTTGCTCTTATTGCCGAAGAGTGAAAATTTATTGAGCTGTGGGCGCGCATAATTCATAGAGTTCTCCGGCTTCGTCCCTCGATAATGTGGTTGTTGTTCGCCATGTTGTTTTTGCAATTGTCCCTGTTGTTGTGCTCGTTGTTGCTGCCGACTTTATTGCCGTTCCCGCCGTTGTTGAAAGCTAAAACAAAGGCCTGGTGCCCGGTGTCGGTGTCGGTGCCTGGTGCGAACCGCGAACCGCGATCCAGGACACCGGGTTAGCAGGTTACCGCACTTCGCAGAAGCCCCGCAGCCCTCGTGGGCTTCGACTCTGTTCGCAGATCGAGAGCTCGCTCAGCACTTGTCGCTGCCATGGCCCCGATGCCGCCGCCGACCGTGGACGAGCTGTCGACGAACTGGTCGAGAGGCTCAGCTGAGCCGAGGAAAGACTGGCGAAAGTGGGGAAGGACCGCCCTGAAGGTGGATGAAGGCCAGCTGGAGCCTCCTCCGCTAGACTCCTGGCCAAGTGTTTAAATGACGTTTAAATGACGGAATGTCGAGGGTTTCATCCACGTCGCTCTCCGGGCTGGGCTGGCGAGGCCTCGGTCTCGCGACTCCTCCGCACCAGGTGCAACGTGTCCTTTCAGTCTCTGCCCCGGAGGACCCTCGGCGGACGGCGGACGGCGCTCGCTCCCAAATATGCATGTTTTACAAATTGCGGCCACGCTAATGAGGAGCCGCGGCGGTCGCAGGGCCGGCCGTGGGGACCCCAGGGTACGCGAGGGCCCTGAACGGGGTGATCAACGAAAAAATTCCATATTAAACGAAGGTCAAAACGGGAGTTCGGAGCGTTTTCGTCAGGAGAGCGAGACGGACGAAAGGAGCGAGGGGAGGCAGAGTGAAGGAAACAGTGCGGAAGAGAGCGGAGGAGGAGGGGGCGAAAACGAGAGAGAGTGAAAGGGACGCGGCCGACGAAGAGGGAGAGCGGGGAGCGGGGAAGCGGGAGGGGCGAGAAAGCGAACGAGACCCGCGCCGAGGGGCGCCGGTGCTGAATCATTTTTGTGTATTAATTCCTGCCTCGAATTCAGCTTTGAGTGCATTTGGCAGCAACAACAACGGCAACGGCAACGGCACCGCCAACGAGGACAACAGCGGCTACAATTACGACAACGACTACCAGAACAACAACAACAACTACAGCAACTATGGCACTGACACAACAACAACAGCAATGCTACCAACAACAACTGCAGGCGTCGGAATAAGAAGTGGAAAAATGTGAAAATAATTGTCAGCACCCTGGGCGCAAAGACGGGGAGAGGAAGAAGGGAGGAGGAGAAAAAGCAAGAGAGGAGGAGGCGAAGAAGAAGAAGAAGGGGGCCGACCGGCGAACAGAAGACGGAGGGAGGAGGATAAGGAGGAGGGAGTGAGGGGAAGGCGGGAAGTGAAGTTGGACGCAAGGCCTTCGCCCGGAGGCAGTTAACACATGCATTAGGACCACGCCCCGCACCCGCGCACCCTGCGGCCCGCGCCCGGGGAACGAGAACGAGATCGGCAGCGAGAAGGCGGAAAACGCAGTGCGAAAAACACGAATTTCAGCCAGCGAGTGCAGCCGAAAACGCGGAGACACGGAAAAAAGAGACAAAAACCAAACCAAGGCACCGAGCGCAGGAGGGCCACGGAGCGACGGAGGCCAGTAGGGCAGAGGCAGCGAGGGGAAGGGAGCGAACGGACGGGCGGACAGACGGACGGACGGACGCTTATCTAAATCTTTATACTTGGCTACACGCGGCCTTTTAATTGCTATATTGCGGATCGCTGGACGCGGCGAGGGCGAGGGCGACGTCGGCCGAGCGGTCGCAATGGCGAGAACAGCAACAACAACAACACGAACGATCGCCGCAAGCAGCAGGAAGGACAATGAAAATGGAGGAGAACGAAAATGAAAATGAAAATGAGAACGTGAACGAGACCAAATGCAAGAAACGTGAGCGAAATGTGACCAAAAATGCGATTGCGACAGCGGCAACAGCACGTCGGCCAACAACAACAACAACAACAACGACAGCAACGAGAAGAACAGGAACAACAACAAGAACCCTAGTAGCACCACCACAACAACAAGAGCGACCACGAGTGCAAGAACAATTGCAATTACAACTGCAACACAGTTGTTGGCCGGTCGGCGGTCGGCGGTCGGCGAGATCGCTGCAGGTCGGGCCGCGATGCGAGGCGAGGCGAGGCGGCGATGTTAACGTGGCCCGGAGCACGCTGACCATTTTGTTGCAGTCGCATCATCAATTATGCCGCCGACAACGACGACGACGACTACGGCAACGACAGCGGCGACGGCGACGGCGATGGCGACGAGGACGGTGGGGGTGAAATAAATACGTGTAATTACGGCCGCCGTCCTGCGACCCTCAGACCCTCCGCCCGCCGCCGCTCACACACGAATGCCCGTGGATTTTCCCATTTTCTACTCGCCCTCGCCCCGACTTTCTTCCGCTTTCCCGCTTTCCCAGCGCCGCGCCGGGTGTCGCCGGCTCCTCGGTCCGTTGTCAATGTCGCCCGCTCTGCCGCAGTCGACGCCGGTGTCGTCGGGGCGCAGTCGTCGACGTCGAGGTTCGCTCGTTTGTTCGTAATTATTTGTTCACGTGCACGCGGCGCGCATTCGCAGTCGCAGCCGGAGTCGGGCTCGGCGTCGGAGTCGGAGCCGCGGCCCAATTAAGTGAGAAGGTGAACCGAACCTTCGCGACACTCGGTGCACGGGCCGGTTGTCGTCGTCGTCGCGCATCCACCAGCCAACAACAAAGCCGGTGACAACAAACACAACAACAACAATGCACTGCTCTGCCCTGCACCTCTGTCAATGTCGTTGCTTCTCCCTCGACCCGCTGCCGTCGCCGTCGTCGTCGTCGTCCGAAACATGCCACGTTTTATTGTTTCCGAATGCTTATTATTAAATAGATAAGAATCTGAAACAAAGTTTTCGAAGGCATCTATTAAAACCTACCAATTGTCGTTGTCGTTGCTATTGTTTCTACCGCTGTTGCAAATATCGCATACAGCAGTAACAACAACAGCGAGGACTGCAACGACACGCAGTCGTCGTTCATTGTTCTCTCGGATTTCCCATATTAAAATCGAGTGTAAATAATAAAGCAGCCAACAACAGCGGCAGCGCAGCGAAGATGACATTTAATAATTCGCAGAACGAGCCGAGCCGAGCCGATCCGGAGATTGCGCCAACAACACCTGGGAGGATCCGTCGACGAGGGGCAACGGGAGGAGAAACCGCCAGGGTCGTCAGGGGATCGCCGGGGCCCGGGAGTCCCTGTGTACCGATCATTCCACCAAATTTTGCGGACCAACCATTGACAATGAAAGTCCAATCATAATTTTAAAAAAATCACAACAAGTGCTTTTTCATTTCCCACCGACACGGTTTTGACACAAACGATCGAGCGGCCGTCCATGTCGATGTCCATCAAATCCCGTGTCGAGCTGAGGCGGTCGATCGCGTAATCGCAGCAACGGCACGATCCCGGTTCTAGGACCTGCGCCTGCCCGGCAACCCGCGCCCAATCAATTAACACCATCGATCCGCCGATCGATCGCCGCTGTCGAGATCGCGGAAGCCACATGAAACCCCGGTGCCGCCACATGCGATCGATGTCGGCAGTCGGCGGTCGGTGATCGGCGGTCAGTTCGATTGGCAGCACCTGACGGCGGATCCAGCAGCGACGCCAGGATTATAAATGGGGCCAATTTAAAAGCATTTAGATCGCAATCGGCGAAAACAAGTCGCTCGTCGCTGAGCGATGGCCACGGATCGCCGGGTCGGTGATCGCAGATCGCTGATCGGCGATCGGTGATCGGGGTTGTCTGATCGCCGTTTAAACAAACTCCGTTAATAAATTAATAATTGCTACAAATTTCGGCGGGTTTCGCATAAATCTGACTCCAGCCCGCCCGTCGATCTGCCGACCGACCAACATCCTCGGACCGATCGACGGCAGTCGGGCAAATTGGTCGGCTTCTCGCCGGCGATGTCGGGAGTCGCCTGTCGTTTGTCGGCTGTCGTTTGTCGGTTCCCAAAGCGCGGAAGCCACGGAACCGGGAGCAGCCGGAAGATTGCGAAATGCAGTTGAGCGAAGGCAAAGCCTAAGCTCACACAGAAACCACAACGAGGCTCCTGCAAATCCGATAAACCGATCCGATCCGACCGACCGACCGAGCCGGGCCGACTTTCGGTGGACGGTGCTCGGTCGCCGTGAAATCGCCGAAAACGCTCGATTGTTGTTCGTGGTGTGGGCCCGTCGAGCCGCCGAATCGTTTCTAGTACTACCACGAACGAGAGCAGCAGCAACAGCAACAACAATCAAATAACTCAGCCGACCAACCGACCGATCGCTCAATCGGCAGAGCGAGGAACCAGCAGGAGGAAGAGGCGAATAAAAGAATCGATCAATTCGCATTTGCAACCAAATGTCAATTGGTTTCTCTCGCTGCGCCTCTTGATGTATTGTCATTGTATTATTGCCATTGTTGCTGTTGCTGTGGCTGTGGCTGTGGCATCGCCCGATGCACCCCGCACCACCCCGTAATGTGGCAACGTCTCCTCACGCAGCAACCGCCTCTCGTCTGCCGGATCGATCCGCCGATCGGTTCCGGTGGGTTTTAATCCGGTTACCTTTGCCTCTTAATGCCATTGTTGCGTTTGTTGCTGCTGTTGTTGTTCTAGTTATACCGGATTATCGTTGTTGTTGTGGCGGACGATCGCATTGCGGATCAATTGCCGCAAAGGCGCTTTATTTGATTGGCCCTCAGCCCGGCGCTGTGAATGGACCACGAGTGGCTTCGCCTTTTGCGGATTGCGGGCTCGCGGATTAGCAGGGCCGGCGCCTCCTCGGGGTCCCAGGTCCCGGGTCCCGGGTCCGGGCCATGGGAAGCCGGATCCCTACCGCAACGCACATCGAGCCACTCCATCCGCCAGCCGCTTGTCTGTTGCGACAAGGAAGTTTTTAATTATTTCATCGCAGGGATCAAAAAAAGGCGCTGAAACCGATGCCGATTGCATTTTTATCGGCTCCTTGACCCCGTTCCTCGGGATCCTGCCGGGAACCCACGCCCCCTCCCCTCCGCTGACCAAGAGCCTGGTTCCTGGCTCGGTTGCACCTTGCGACCGACGCCCAGAGCTGCGGCCACGTGTCTCCGTCCTGCCACTCTCTCTCTCTCTCTCTCTCCCTCTCTCTCTGTTCACTCTTGCTCTGCCCTTGTCCTTACGATCTGCGGCACCGACACTCGACACCCGGCCTCGGCGCAGCGAGTGAAGCGAGGAACAGGTGCAGGGCGCACAGCTCGCCCCGTCACTCGTGAGACAGCGAAAGGTGTTCCCTCGCCCATCCTCCGACGATCCCGCGCCGACCGTGTTGCATTCATCAACTGTCAAATTATTCATTAATTCCTATTTGTTTCTCCATCGCTCCTCCTCCGCTCCGTCTCTGCGCCGGTGCCTCCGCCGACCGCACCGGGTCCCTCGCAGATGAAATATCGCCGTTCGGGAGGCCATAAAAGTCACTCGAAACACCTTGAGCTCGGTCCCTCCGCGGCTCGTGCCCTACGCTGGCACCACAACGCCGCCAAGGAGCCTGGCGAGGATCAGCCAAGGGCCGAGCGACCGACGGGGCGCGGAGCAGAAGCGGATCCCACTCACAACTGACCCAGAGAGAGCGACTGGTGAGGGCGATGGTTCGGCCGGCCGCCTAATGGAGGTCCACGTCTTATCGCAGGCCGTGCACTCGTCCTCAACAACCGACGCTTTCGAGTCGTTCATTAGTCATATAAATATTTATTGAGCAGGGAAAAAGTCGAGAATCCAAAATCGAAAATAAATCCCGCACGTGTTTACTGTGCGCGCCAATAAAGCACCGAGGAGTGCATTACGGCGGCTTATCGCACGGACACTCCGGACTCACGGACGGACGGACGGATGGGCCCGGGTGGGTGGTGTCAGGCAACCCTTTGGCCCTTGCTCAGCTCGGGTCAAGTCGAGTCCGGCCAAGTCCAACTCGACTCGACCCGACCCGACCCGCACGACCCGACTCGAATCGCGTCGCGTCGATCGTCTTCGCCTGCGAACGGCTTCCTTATAAATCGCTCTAATCCGGTTCAATAAAATATTATCCTGCAGCATGCACCAGTGGCGACGGAGGAGGGGCCACTGGCCGCTGCTCGCAGGATTACCGAGTGTCCCTTTCGGCGCGTCATCGCCGTCCCGGCCTCGGCCACCGGCCACCGCGGGCCATCCTTCGAGTCGCAATTCGGCAGAAGACATAAATCGCCCCTCCGGAGGCGAAGGGGCCGGCCCTGGCGTGAGCTTTGCGAGCGGAGATAAAGTGGACAATCCCAGTCCAGTCGTCCGCGCGTCAGCCACCCCCGCGCCGCCGTTGCCGCGTGTCGCAGGAGCCACATGTCCTCATGTCCACTTGTCCTGGCGGCGAAGGAGGGGAGGAGGTCGGGCGGGATTCTTATCGCAGGGCGCAAGAAACAAATAGGAATTCTTCAGGGTGACTGCGCGACCGTTTTCTTGACCGGTCCGCCGCGGCCGGGTGGCAGCGAGACGGCGAGGGTGTTTGCGCCGGGTTTGTGACCCGGGCGCTTGTTTATGTCATGTACTCCGTGATGCTCGGCGAAATGTAGTGTGAAATTAGGTTCAACTGCGAATTAAGCGAATCCCCGCAGTCCGGAGCGATTTTATTGAAATTGAAAAGCGGCGCCTCCCCCCTCCGGATGACCGAAGGGCTTTGCGAGGACGTCGCGGGACAGGACAATCGAAAGAAGGCTCCAGTGGACACCGACCGGCGACTGCGTGAGCGAGCGACCGATAAGGATTCGCCGCCCTCGTGGGGTTCGCCCGATGAGCCGAGGACTGAGAGTCGAGTCGAGTCAAGACGTCAGCTCGCGGCGCCTCCCGCCAACCCAGAGGGCCAACGCATGCCGCGGGCTGAGAGCCAGCATCGAGGTGGACTAATTTATGGTCTCTTGGATTTCGGGCCCGCGCTCCGCGTGCATGATTCGAACTGCCGACGATCGGATGGGATCGAAGCGGATCGAGAGGCCCGTTGGCACCGGGACCTGTGGCTGGGCCTGCGTCTGGGTCTCGCTCTGGGTCTGGCGCCGTCTCGCGTTTCCCAGCGCATTTCCCCGAATTTCGTCCCCCCCACCACGCCTCGTGCTCGGCCGCTCCGTCGACCCTCGATGGAGGGGGGAGCAGGGCATGTGACGTGACGTAATATGGAAATTTCGATTTTCTGAAAACCTCCCGGTTCCCACAGGCTGCGGCGACAGCAATTAAGGCATTCCACGAGGGCCGGCGATAACGAGGCCGAGGCATCTGATTGGCTGCGGCTGAGGCGGAGCATCTTGGGGCTGGAGCTGCTGCTGGAGCTGGAGCTGGCGGTTTGGGCTGCGGTGTCGGTGGCGGCTCCCCGTGACAACAGAAATAAATTATAATTTCTTGTTATTGTTGTCGTGTTCTTGTTGTTGTTGGTGTTGCCCGTTGCCTGTTATTGGCGCACTCGGTGCTCGGGGTTCCCAGCGAAAACACGATCACAACGACAAGATCAACAGCAACAGCAACAGCACCAATAATAATAAAAACAACAGCAACGGCGAAGGAGCCTGGTGAACGTTGTTGTTGCTGTTGTTGCTGCTGTTTCTGTTGCTGGTTCATTTCTTAAGCTGCTGCAATCTGCAGGCCAAGATGCAATCCATGGACCACGATTGCAGTTGTTGTAGTTGTTGCTGTTTTTGTTGTTGTTCCCTGGTCGTTGTCGCTGCTTCTCCATTCGCTGCATCGCGCACACACACGAACACACATACACACACACTCACCCATCCATTCGTTCGCTCACTCACACGCTCTCGCCGCAGCCGAGTGTGGACGAAATGGAGTCATTGTTGTTGCTGGGTCGGCTGTCGTTGTTGTTGTTAAAAAACCACTGGCTGCCAGGAATGCGCGGCACCCGCTCCTCCCGGGCCCCTGGGCGATTGGGGCAGGGACCCCAACGACAACGACAACGACAACAAGAACGACAACAGTACGAACAACAGCAACAGCAATTGGCGAAGGGGCCGACGCGACGACTCGAACGCCATTTTGGTGCTCAGCTCCCCATGGGAAAGAGATGGAGTAGCTGAGAGAAAGGGAGGGAGGGAGGCCGAGGGAGAGGGAGAGACCTCCGGAGACCGTCCGAAGAAATAGTTTTAATTAAAAACTAATTAAAGCCATTGCTTGATGATTACGGTGACGATGCCGTGGACGATGCCGTTTCCGTTGTTGATAATGATGGGTGTCAGGACCCCCTAACATCAACAGCAATAGAGCAATAGCTCCAACAGCAATTACAGACCGCAGCCGTTCCGATCTGGTCGCGGATCCATCGCGGTGGATCCGGGTCGGGGAGCGACGGCGACGGGATCGAGTCGGTCCACGGGGGTCCTGGCGCTGACACGAGTCGACAAGTGCTGGTCGCCTATGACGTCGCCTCCGACGGACCCCCAACGACATCGACGGCGTGCACCTCATCGTCATCGTCATCGTCATCAGCAGCAGCATCAGCACGGCGGCTGACATGTTTATTAGTCCGAGCGCGGCATAAATACATCAGAAATTCAATTAAAATTGACAATCGCACAAGATGAATGTCCGGCCGCGACTCGGCCCGATATTTGCATGCAGTCTACAGACGGACAGACGGACCGATCACCAATAGAAATTTGTAGCCGTCGTTCGCTGGCTTATTTATTTCGCTGGCCATGACGGCAAAAGTAACAGCAACAACCAGCAACAACACCAGCGAGAATTCACCGACCGATCGTATCTGGAAAATCGTCTATTGTCTCGAACCGACTTGGCTCGAAATTCGTGTTTCCACTGAATCCCATTATTCGCTCCGCACCGCCGTAAGAATCTTGTATAATCACCTGTGGTCATTATTCGGCCCGATCGCTCATGTCGCACGGCATCGAGAGGAACCAGGAGCTATCGATAGAGCCAGATCTGAGAGGAGATATATATATATATATATATAGGGGGCGACATCTAATGTGGAGATGTAGGAGGAGAACGACGATATATTCATTGTGATCAGCTGCACAGTCTGCGACCAGGCCGGCTCTCGGGAGTCCGCCCCATACCCTTTCCATACATTATTCAACATACACCAATGCACTTGGAATGAAGATCAGGTCGGACTTGGCAGCCATTGCGGTTTCACGCAAATACAGTCGGCCTGAATTGTGCGTCATGGTTTTACAATTACGAGCCGACGAATCTGATAAGGAGCGCGAGAGCGAGAGAGAGGGACGGGTTCGGACGGGTCTGGAGGAGAGGTGGCCAAAATAACGAACTCCCTCCTTCGCGACGATAAACCAACAACACACATGGTTAACCCACAGCCGAGAACGAACACCGAAACTGAAGCAACAACTGCAGCAACAACTGCGGCAACAACACACAGCACACAGAACACAAGCGGGCCTGGCTTCGTGGCCAGGAAGGTTAGAGTAGCCTAAAGCAGATTGATTAAAAAATTGGGCGATCAGCCGTTAAATTTCGTTAATTTTTCCATCCATCCATCGCGGCTGCCATCGGCCTCACTCGCCGCCCCGATCCCGGCCACCAATCCGTCCACCGATCGCTCCTCGATCCATCCGTCCGGCCGTCCGGCCGTCCGGAGGTGGGACAGGCCGTCGATGAGCGAGCGATGCCTATCTAGGAAGCCCATATGCGCCGACGGACTCGCCATCGACGGCGGTGCCGTTGACGCCGACGTCGACGCTATCGTTGACGCGGACGTCGCCGCCGGATCCTCCTGCCGCGCCATTGTTCGCGGTCGCTCATTAGCAAATTGTTACTTTAATAATTTTGACGCTGCGGGTCTTGAACTCATTGCGCCCAGCCGTGGCCGTTGCCGTTGCCGTTGCTGCCGTTGGGCGATGGTCGTTGATCGTTGGTCGTTGCACATGTGGTTCGCCGAGGTCCAAAGCCGGGAAGGTTGGCCACGCGGCCGCCGATCAGTCACTGCGAATCTCCTGCACTTCACAAGTTCGCGTCCGCCGTTGATCTTGATGCAATTTATAATTGCACGAGGGCCGGCCGCCGAGATCGAGAAGGAGGTGGAAGCAGGGTGCAGGGGCGCTCAGGGGATCGGAATCGGGATCAAGATCGGAATCTCCGGAAGCGAAGTACGCTGTGGACGTGTGTGTCGATGTCGATGATCGACGCGATCACCGGGTCGCTTTGGCCGATTATTAGGGGGCGCTGTGTCGGGCTCGATGGTGGGGAGTCGGAGCAGAGTCGGGGCAGGGCGTGGGGCGTGCTCCGGGTGCAGCCCCGACTGGGGGTGGGCGACGAGCGGGCGATTCGAGGCCACCCAACCGCGGAGCCGTGAGCCAGGACCCCATTTAAGCATGTCGGATGATTTCCCGCGACAACCGGCGGCCGTCGATCCTCCGTGTCTAAATTGGCTGCCAGCCGGTCGCGCTGCCCGGATTGATATATGTTTGTTAGCCAGAGGACGCGTGGGACAATGCGAAGGAGCCCTGGACGAGGACCGCCGAACACGCATGAGGCCATGTTAACCGGGAGCCGGGGCCGCCGAGAAACGAGGGCAGTCCAGACCGAGGCCCAGACGAGGGACCAGAACAATGAAGCTCAATCGCAGTCCATCGCGGGACGGGAGGGGAGAGGAGTCCTTACGATATGCAAAATAAATTTCACTTCCGAGCCAAGTGCGGCCGCCGATCTGGTCGCCGGCATGTTTGACATATGTCTGCACCTAAGCGATCGCCACGTCGCCAACCGACGTGCGGCCCCAGGGACACGGCGTGCCAATAACTTAAATAAATCCCTAAAAGAGCAGTCAACAGGCAGGCAGGAGCGGCAGCGGCAACGGCATCGTCCCATCGTCCCAGGCCCAGTTACGTGGTGGCCGCGGGAATAAATCGCGGGATGTCCTTAGAGCCTCGGCTCGCCGGCCGGCCATCAGGCCGACGGAACGTGATGGGACCACACGGCTGCAATTATTTGTGGTCCGAAAACAAAAGAAGTGTCGCCTGATCGCTGTCAAGAGCTGGTCCTTTGTTTCGGTTTGATCTAAACGGGCCCCTAGTGATGGGGAACCCAGTGGACTCGGTTTCGCCGTCTTCCGCGCGATCTGCCGATTCCATTCGAGGCCGCCATCGACGGTACTCGATGCCCTCTGCGCATCGAGGGCGAAGACCGAGTACCCGCTGGCCCTCGGCACTCGGCACACGAGCGCACTGGCCGACCGGATGCCTGCTTGGCTGGCTGGGCCTTCGTGCAGGCCGCGAATTCAATTCATCGTGAATTAACCAATTCAGCCATTATTATATAGAGTTCGCGCTGGCTCTGGGCGAGCGGCCTCTGGGAATTCACTTGCATTTGCCTGGGACCCACCGGCCAACCGTCGACCGTCCACCGTCCACCGGCGACCGTCCACCGTCGTCGGAGCGATGGAGCGACCACAAGTGAAGTCAATTTTGTCATGCCGTGATCGGCCACGTTGTGGCAGGGCCGACGTTGTTGGTAGCGCTGGCAACGGCTGGCCTTCGTCGAGCGACGACTGGCCAGGTTCAAAGTTGGTGCTGGACGACCGGCCACGACGCCACGGAGGCCCCGCGACCGCGTGAGGCAATTGTTTGCAACCTGGGCGCTGGGCGCCTGCGATGCCCCGCACAAATGCCCGGCGAGCACACTTTGTCTCCGCGATTGTCTCCGGTGGCTGCCCCGATCTGGACCACTTCGTCCGCCATCCGCCGTCCGTCGTCGGTCGTCGGTCTCCCCACTCGGGATTCCTGGTATTTGGGGTAGTCGCACTCGATCGCCTCGTGTACGGCTGGTATCGGTCGTGTATGTGAATCTAAAAAGTATCCTTAATTGATCGGATTTCGATCGAGTCACTTGCGGCCTCCTCCTCGGTCGCCTCGGCTCTTTCGGGGTTTCTTTCTTTCCTTCGTGTGTTCTGCTGCTCGCTGTTGCTGTTGTTGTTGCTGTTCTTGTTGTTGTGACGTTGATTCCCGCGATCATCGTGCACCAAATCCGGGAGCCGAATGCGCAGCCGTCACAGTCGCAGTTGCAGCCGGAGTGGCCGGAGGGAGGGAGAGGAGGACGTTCGGAGAGCGGGAGAGGAGGAGAAGAGAGGAGGGTGAGGGGGCGATGGAGGTCGAGTCGATAAGGGACGTGGTTCGAGGGACGATCGTGGATCGAGGTTTGATTTGCATATATTTTGGTTTTAATTAGTTAACAAGGTGCTTTTCGTTTGTTGCTGTATTGCATGTTGTATTCGTGTATGTTATGTTGTGTTTGTCCTGCATGTTACTTTCGACAACAACGACAACAACAACAACCGAAATAGCAGCACCAACAATAAAAACAACGAGGACAGGAGGGAGCGACCGGCCGAACAAGAAGAACAAAACGATCTGTCCAGAGAAGCGAGAAGCGAGAGGAACAAGGAACACGACTTCTGGAAATTCGGGTTCCCGGAAATCCCCGTTTTGGCTCTCGGCCACAGAACGGCTCAAAATTGGCTCGGAATTAGAAAGGAAAACCACGCCAGTGAAGGGGAAACGATCGCGTGCCGTGGACCGAAGTGGGCCCAATCCGGGGCGAGAATCCACGGAGAACTCGCGCCATCGCGACGAGCAGCCATTGCTCAAGCGCAGGATTCGGGTTCGAACGGAGATCGGGCGCTATAGCCACATAGGTGCAGAGTCCTCCCAGCTCCGCGAGGGCTCCGTACATGCTACACACGCCTATATCGGGACAACTGCCAGCTGAGTTCTCGATAATCGAAAATGATTTAAATACCTCGGCGAACAACTGTTGGCACGACCCGGGCGCGCGGATGCGCGACACGGACGAGCGGGACAAACCGTGGTCGTGGTCGTGGCCGCGATCGCGTCCTCTCAACGCCAGTCCCGATGCATCCAAAGCATAAATAAGAAAATTAAGTGATTACGATCGGGGCAACATGTTGGGCCGAAAATACCAAATCACTCAACCGCGCGTACGGCAACGTGGCGACGCAGGGGCCGGATCAGGACCCGGGCCAGGCCGGGCGACTCCAATCAGCCGGCCCGGCCGACAACATCACCACCGTCGCCATCACCAGCACCAACTACAGCAACGGCCCCGTCAGCAGGAACAGAAACAGAGAGAGAGAACAGCACCAATAACTACATCGGCGATCAGCTCAGGTACAACTACAGCACCAACAACAATAACAACAACGCGAACGACACCAATGAAATGTTGCAACAAGAGCCGTGGACGCGCACACACCAACCAACCGAATACCAACAAAAATTCCAAAACAATGTCATCAATTAAATGCGAGAAATAAAATGTTCACACCTGAGATCTTTATTAGTGGAACTTGCCCTTGTGCACCAGCAACAACAACAACCAAAACAAGAACCACACCAACAACAACAGCAACATCAATATCAACGAGAACCTCAACCTCAGCCGAGGCAGCAGCAGCAGCAACAGCAACAGCAACACCAAAAGCAAAAGCAACAGCACAGCAACAAAAAGGCATCTACGAGACATGCAGTCACCAGGAGAACAAAAAGTCCTCTGCTCAACCTCAACCTCGGCCGAGCGCAGCCTCGGATCGCGCGAACGACAGACAGCCGGACGGTCGGACGAGCGGGCGACGGACAGGAGGCAGGCGGGGTAGGTGGAGGAAGGCGTGAAAGCGTCTTGCCGCGGAGATTAACTTCCATCCCATCCCATTCCATTCCACTCCTCTCCACTCGATCCGCTTCGAGCCGGGGAAACTCGTCCGAGGCGCGGAGAAACGCAAAAACCGCGAGTCCGCGAAACTATAACAAAGTGTGTGGCGAACGAGGGCAGGGCGGGCGGCGGAGGTAACGCGAATGAGACGAGCAAAACGAGCCGAGCCGGGACGAGGCGAGGCGGTGAGACCGAGGAGGTAGAGGTGAGATCCGATGGTTCCCTATCGATTTAGGTGCCGCGTGGAGCTCATCGTCGGGGCACGGGTCGGCGATCGTTGGCTCCGCAACTGGGCGAGGGCGCTCGGCGAGGACGAGTACGAGTCCGACCGTTAACTAGGCGACGTCCATGAGCGGTTTAATTAAATTCTGGAATTATATCGCATGGACAAATAATGCGTTCGCGTTCGAGTTTGGGTTTGGGTTTGGGTTTCGGTTCGCCTTCGCATCGAGTTCCCAAAGTCAGGATGGCGACAAAGACAACGGCGATGGCGACGACGACGAAGGATCGATCGATCGATTGCATGCATCGTGGCCAACAGTCGAATCCAGGCGAAGCCGAGCGAGCCGGGACAACCGAGTGGCTCCGTGGGCCGACATGCGATTCACTGGAATCCCCCGGAACACAAAAAGACCTCGCACGAACACACACACAACAGCACCGGACACTTCCGCGCCGCAGACCCGGTCCCGGTCCGGGCCCAGTCGAAGTCGCAGTCCCACCAATCAGCGGCAGCGCGCACGCTGCAGCAGCAACACTTCCCTGCTGTAAGTGATCGCTAGATAAGTGTCGTCTGTCGTCCGCATTAAGGCCAGCACTGCCATGTGAGCTCTGGTCCCAGTCGCTGTCCCAATCCCGTCCCGGTCCCGGTCTCGCTCCCCCGCTCGGTTTCTGCACCGACTGCTTCATCGACTCCTTCGCCGACGAAGTCCCCGGTCGGACCTGGCTCCGGTTGGGCATCGGAATCGGGATCGGATCGGGCGCGAGGCATGCGATCGATCGGTGTGCAGCATCGACATCGACTGCGATGACGACGAGTACGTGGACGTTCAGGGCGAAGGCGAAAGGGGGATGGGGGATGGGGGACACGGGCGGCTCTAGCGTCGTCTGGGTATCCGATAAATCACATGTTTTCCCTCGCAATCTGTTCGAATGCGAGTTCGACACGGAATCGAACATAAGGTACGAGTGCCGAGAGCTCCAACACGAGAGCCACGAGACGGCGGCGGTGAGACCGGGTGGAGGCTGGGCAGCGCGGGGTCCTCGCAACGATTGGCAACGCGATACGAGGATGCGCGGGCTCAGCCGCAACAACCGAAACCTACACGCGGACGCGGCGGTGCGGAGCGGTGTCTCTAGCGAGGACTCGCTCTATCCACCTTTGGCCGGAGCTGCGATTGCGTTTGCGTCTGCCTTTCCTCGCTCGTGGCTCTTCGTCCGGCTTCCTGGCGATCCCATCAACGACCTCGTCATCGTCATCATCATCATCGCCGTCGTCATGGTGGTTGTCGTCGTCGTCTTGAGGTTAGTGGTCGAGCGTGGCGATTCTGCGGAAACGACGGCTCATTTGCATGCGATATGCCAGGCTGATGACAACTGCTGCACCACCATCAGCATTAGCATCAGCACCAGCAGCAGCAGCAGCAGCTCCAGCCCCGGGCATCCGAAGGAGGAAGGACAACGACAACGACGACGCCAACTGGACGGGAGCGAGGCGGACGAAACCCGCTGCCCACGAGTCTGCCAGCGGCGGTGAGTTCCGCGAACGTGGAGGTGGTCGCCACGAGCGAGGGCGGCGGTCCCGGTGGCAGCCCGGGTGGATCCCGAGCCGAGAGTCCTGCGCTTATTAAACATAATATTTGGCTGCCCGTTCGTTGCTTGAGTCTTTCGTGGAGCCACGTTTATCCGGCCGCCGATCAGCGTAGGACTCCCAATGGGCGGTGTCAAAGGTCCCCGCGGCCTCGCCATTACATGCAGCAGCAGCAGCAGCAACTGCAGTCGGGGATAAGGACGAGGCGAAGAACTCACAGCGAGCCAACGACAGAAGTACAAATTTGCTGCGATTATATTCAAAGCAGTCGGAGTCGGCGTCGAAGCCACCAACATCCGAAAACCACGACAACTTCGGCGAGACCAGAGCGAGAGCAACAGGAAGCACCGGGCAAGAACAATTCATAATCGGCCACAATTTGAGTGAAAAAATGCATGTTCACGAATAGTTTCCCGGTTTGGCGTACATTGTGTTGCGGCCGCGAGGCTGCTGCCGGTGGAACGGACCATCGGATGCCCCTGCGACTGCCGTGGCCGAGGCTCCAGTCCGGTGCTGTATGTTTACAAATGTTCCGGGCGGCCGTGTCCGGCTACGAGCCGAGCGTGTTCGCGCTGGCACGCACGCGTCTCGGCCAGCAGCAGCCGCAGCCACAGAATCCCACTCGCCCTCGCCCTCGCACTCGCCCCACTCACTCCACCACGCTCGACTCGGCTCGGCTCATCCGCCGGCAGCGAGTCGCGAAATCGTGCCTGGCCGGCGATTCCCAATTTGGGTCTCGAATGACATTGGCTCGGAGTCGTCCCGGGCGGACGTCGGTGCAGCGCAACTAGAAGCCCAACTGCAACAACAGCAGCAGGCTCGACGAGCACGGCAGCAGCAATATCGCAGATAACCAAAGAAGGGATAATAAAACAAATGATAAACAAAGTGTGCAGCGAACATAAGAAGCAACAGCAGTAGTTGGATCCGAACCATCCGCATCGGAATCGCCCAATAACAGCAATAACAATAGGGACAAGAACAACAAGGACAACAACAAGCATGAGAACAACAACAGCATTTTGGCTCAGCTCAGCTCATCGCAATCAGCAATAAAATTATCGTCGCTTATTGTGCTGCACGGCGTTCTATCGATCGTTGCCATGAACAAGAATCGGGCCAGAGGCTCCGCCGTACGGTGGGCGCGGGGACTCCGCGCGGAGGAGGGGGGTTGGCAGGGAGCGCAGTTTCGGAAAATATCGTTAATTAGACTCCGCACTCGAGGACGGTCGAAGACGGTCGATCGGTGGTGCGTCGTCGTCGTCGCTGCGACCTCTGCAGAGGTCCGGCACTGCCAAAGGCTGCTGTTCGGACTGGAAAGGAGTGTTGCCGACATGCAACATCAGTCTGCTGGCCACCAACAGTTGCTGCTGACGAGCTCCAGATACGCGATCGCCGCTCAAAAGTGCGATTCGGGGAAATCATCAATTAAACCATTATATTTTCTTTCGTTGTTGAATATTGTTCAAATTATTGTTCCTGTCATTGTTGAGTTCTTATTGTTGTTACTGCTATTATATATTGGTTCTTGTTGTTATTATTGTGGTTAATGTTGTTCTTGCCGTCGTCGGCGTTGTAGTTGCTGTTGTTATCGTTATCTCGGCTGCAATATCTACCGCTGAAATCTGCGCGGCACGACGCGAGCTTCCATCTCATGTTCAGCGGCCCCGGTGAGTGTGGAGGGGACGGGACGGCGAGGGGACGGACAGGTGAGGAAACACATCGGATCTGCCAGCAATTGTGTTGCGAGTTGTTGCCGCTGTCATCACGTCTGTCGGCCCGGCGTAATTAATCGGCAGAACAGCCGTTGCCAGCGAGCCCGGGAGGAGGAGCGGGGTCGGCGCCAGAAGTGGGCCACAACCTGCGTCCAAGACCACCTCCAGGGGGCCGCCGTGAAACGCGAGCCTTGGGACGACGTCTCTGGGGCTTTCGGCGGCTGAGCAACGGTTCTCTCACAACCGGACCCAGCGCCAGGCGATCCATCCATGGATGAATGGATGGAGGGGTGATGGCACGAATGCATCGAACGGTCGACCGCCGACCGATCAACCGATAGATCGATCTATCAGTGACTATCCCCGGCCAGAGATCGTCGCAGGTCGAGCGGTAGCGGCGGAATTAATGAGGCGCAAACCGGGTCGACTCGGGACGGGCCGCGTTCGATGGCACCGGGTCCCTTCAGATTTCCAAAAACTAGATAAACGAGCCCGAGATTAATGTAAGACCTGATGGCTGTTTACAACGGCTCTGTGTGATTAAATGGCCAATAAAACGCGTTGACGGCTGCGGCCGCCTCATTAACGCCGGCCGACATGCATAATCGACGGCTCAGATCTCGCAGACGGCCTCAACGGCTTCGACGGCAGCAGCCACCTCAGCAGCCATTGCTAGGCGATCGCCACCCTGACCGCTGGGCGGGCGTGAGAGAGGGCGAGAGGCCGCCGACGAGAGTGTGTGTGTGTGTGCGCGCTAGAGTGCTTAAATGTTTATGCAAATCAATGACACATGTGAGCAGCATAAAGCGCGACCAGAAGAACCTCCAAAATTGCGATAATAAATTTCAGACATGCCTCGCGTTCGCTCTGTTCCTCCGAAGAACCGCCGCCGCCGCAGTTGTCGACGTCGTCGTCATCGATGAGGAGAAGGTGGGAGGGGCGGGGTACAGGGGCGAAGCAGAATACAAGGAACTACACGAAAGATTGACTAAAACTTACAAATGTTGCGCAGAGACAAAATAAAAATTAATTTAATGACTCGCCGGCAACAACACACTCCAGCACACTCAAATAACAACAGCAACAAGCAGTTGTTGTACCTAAGTTCAGCAGAAATTTCGCGGTACGCGGCCACAACGGCGGCGGCGGTGACGGCGACGGCGACGGCGACGCTGATGCGACTGGAGACGGACGAAAGTACGAATCTGGGGTCGTTCGAACCGGAGACGCCTCGCGAATTTGAATCAGAAGCCCACGAAGCGGCGGCCAAGAGTGGGCTCGTGCGGCACTCTTCAAAGGCCGTTGACGACAACGGCGGGCTGGCGGTGCCGAAGACCGGCGGCGGGTAGCGGGCCGTGGGCCGCGGTCCGTTCCCTGCGGTGACCGACGCCGCCGCCCGATGGCTGCAGCTGGTGTTGGTCTTCGATTCGATGACCAGTTGCTGACAACCGTGCGCGACTCGACGCACCAGGAAGCCAGCCAGCTGGAGTTGTGACGCCCCCAGATGGGGGTCAACTCCACGGCACCGAAAGGCCATTGAGTCGCTCAAGTCATCAGCGACGGGCCCCGGACCTTCGGGCTTTCGAAACGACGCCAGAAGCGTGCCTGTCGTTTTTACTGTTTTTCCGTCGCAAGTGCAATCATACTGGAATTACATTCTTTGTCTTCTCGTCGTTGAGCATGTTTTGCCGAAATTTACGACCACCGTCCACCGGCAGCGGTTTGGCTTGTGGCCGGCGGCCAGCTCGCGGACCTCAAGATCCAAGATTTCTATCGCGTAATGTTCTTGTCAAATGCTTAATTTTCGGATTTTTAATTACTTCGTTCTTCGTTCCGCAGACGAGATTTCCTCTAATGTTTTATTAAGTGTTGGAGACGAGCGCTCTTGGGATGTGAGTGCGGAGGGGTTCGTTTAGATGTTGACCGGGGATTTAATAGACTTGCAGAACAACAGACGCAACGCCAAGGGAGACAACATTCAACTACAAAGTAAAACAAAAGACTTGGGAAACGAACCACATGGTTTGGGGGCTCTCCGGTTTTCTTATTTGCGATCATTCGGCCGAGATGAATGATTTATGAAATTCATCCTCGCACCAAAAACATCCGACTTACGACGCACACTCAGTTATCGGAATCGAGGTGCTTCCCTCGTTCACTCGAAGGACTCCTCGTGCTCGCCGTCTTCCCTCTGATTTGGATCGCCCTTGAGGGTCGGCTCCCAGGGCCCCCTTCCCTCCGACAGCCGACCAGCCGTCCATCCGTCCGCATTAAGATGCAACAGTTACTCGCAGGATGTTCCTCGAAAGTCGAAAGGAAATGTTTAAAAATATTTATGAGTTCGACGAGCGCACACGCGACGCTGCGCTGAATACCAAGTTCGCTGGCTACGTGTAAGTGTACCCGAAGGTGTACATGTGTTTGTGTTTGTGCAACTGAATGTGTCCGAGTCTATGGAATTTCTAATCGTGTCGAGCGCACAATTTAAACGCCATAAATTGAGAGAGTGTCAAAATATGTGGTTGTCTTTATTTATTGAATGCAGGAGCTCGCTGGGTGGCTGCGATGCCGGTCGCATGTTAATTGGCAGCACACCTCGGCCAGGATTAGCCAAGGATTCAAAACGAGAGACACGGAAGTGTCCTCTGTATTCATTTCCAGCATTGTTTCACGAAGCCGGGTCATGTCACAAGGAAAAAGTGCTTGAGGCCACGACATCGATTCCTCATTTTAAATACTTTCCGAACGCCATCCACACGTCTCCGTGTTGTCTCGAGTCAACGCGACAGGTTTCTCGCATGCTAATTAGAAGGCTTCGCTTCAATCCCGATTGCCCAGGGACCCGAGTGGGGAAATTCAAATTCTAGACAAAATCCAAACTGCAGCCACAAGTCAAGTCGTTGGCTACTCGTCTTACTGTTATTGGTTACCCACTGCACCACGCGCAAATCCCATTAATCACCGGATTCTATTTTTCCGAAAGTTGTGACCAAAAGGAATGCAACATGTTCATATGCTGTCAGTTTCTTAATTGAAGAACGATTTGTCTTAACTTCTGTTGTTTTGTTTTTTTTTTTTTGTGTATGTTTTATTAATTTTCTTTCATTATAATTTGTTGCATAATCATATTAATAATTATTTATATTCATTCATGTTCGAATTATGTTCAACTTATATAAAGCATTACTAATGAAACTATTATCAAGGGTTGTAATTTTGAATGTTTAACAATTCAGCATATTTTTAGAAAACGTACGTTCTGATTTTATATATTACTTTTTCTCTTATTTATAATACACAATTCAACACATTGTTTTATGCACCTTCCTGCTGGAAGAGGAGAAGGGATTCAGGTTCAGATTGTTGTGGTTGCTGCAGTAGCCTACGTTGAATTGTTCCTATATAGTTCAATTTAATTATTTCGTTTTTAAAAATCCTCTGAACTTAATATTTGTTTATAAAATAACATATATTTTAAGGAAATTGCATCCTACAAATTCGAATAAAAAAGTGTATTAAAAAGCATAGAAAACAATCATGGAACAAAATCACACCAGTTCCTTAATATATAGGTAAGACCGAGAGTGCAAATACTTTGCGAAGAGCATAATAACTTATAGTAGAATGGAGTAAAATAATTAAACAACAAACAAAAATCAGCGAAATCTGTAATAGATGTCATACGTTATTTGATGAACTAGGCAAACGCATATAAATTCGTACCTGCGAGACCTTTCATATGGTTTCGTTGAATGATTCGAATTTACCAAATGAATGCACATAAAGGTGACAAGTGCTTGCTTTAATTTGTTATATAATTCCACATCTCATAATTTTAATAATATTTTATTTAATTTAAATTTGGTTGGCTAACTGTTCACTTTTGAGTGGGTTAAAGATAAACTCGTTGAACATGTTGTTCACCTTGTTGTTGATTTCAGTGTTTGTGTGTATGTGCTCCTAACTTAATTGAAAATAAAATAAATTTGTCACTTTATTCTAACGACTTTGGCTCTTCGAGTGTGCAATCAGCCACTGCAGCGTTATGTCGATGTTATCCTTTTCCTTACACGAAATACTATAGCAGCAAATTTCTCTGTCTTGTATACTTGAAAGGTTCCTGTAATGCATTGCATCCAATAGAATTTAAATATAAATTAATGCTTAAAGACTATTCTCACATTCGTTCAATTAAGCCAGTTTCATCGAGGGCATTTGGAAGATCACGTTTATTTCCTAAAACAAGCACTGGAATGCTAGCTAATTGGGGTTTGTCCAATAACGAGTGCAATTCATTCCTGGATGCTTCCATTTTTTCTAAATCGGCTGCGTCCACCATATATCTGTATGAAAAGAAGCATTTGTTTAAGAACCGTGTGACATACAATCGTGAAGAAAGTCATACACAATTGCATTGACTCCGCGACAATATCGCTCCCACATTGAACGGAACCTCGGCTGTCCGCCGATATCCCATACTTTAATAGTTACATTTCCTTTGGTTATCTTGCGCATATTGAAGCCAACTGTTGGAATCATGTCTTCTGCGAACTGACCAGACTACAAAAAAAACATGAAAGTATTAAAAAATTGGGAGCAAACATATACATCAGTTGGACTCAAAATATAATTTCTCAAATACCCCGAAATTGGCAAACAAAAGAAGTATCAATTGTCACAAATTGCTCTCAGTGCATTCATTTATCAAATACGGAATCCAATATCTAACTTTTAAAGAACTACAAACATATGCTGACCTAAGACCAAACAAAACAAGTAGTGGGAGCGTTTATCAAATGTGACTACCAATGAGTCACTCGGCTTGTTCTCATTGAGAGCAATCAAAACGCTACTTTATTAGTGTTTCAGAATGGGGGAAGCATTGGACGTCATATTCAGGCAAGCACTAATCAGAAACAAAACTATGTAATCGAAGATTATAGCAGTAAATACGACAACCAGACAGAGTCCGAACAGATAAGTTAGACAATAGAAGTGGACATTGAACGCTACAGCGGTACCAGTCAGTCGATTGGCCAATGAATTGTTTGCGGGCAAAAACACTGACAACGACGAATAGTCATGGGAAATGTTTGATGTCTTAGGGAAGTGATGATTTATTGATTTGTATGACGAATGGCCACTAAGATCAGCCAAACGAACTACGTAGAAAGTCAAAGGCTAAAAATCATGCTAAACCGACATAAGAAACAAAGAAAATATATTAAAATAAATAATGCGTGGAATCATCTGATCGATAGAGTAAAGAGGAGGGTAGGTGTCAGGTGGTTATAGTGTAGTTTTCGCCACTGCCCTGTCACCAGCGCCGTGGGTGGGGGGTGTTTGAGTGCTCCTGACTCCACACCCCTTCGCAAGGGTAAGGTGTGGGGTATCTCGGTAGAACTGCGAATACTCACTGCAATAACATTCACAAACGTCGTCTTTCCGGAGAACTGAAGTCCGACCAGCGTCAATTCCATCTCCTCTTTCCAGAAGATGCTCTTGAACCAGTCCAATATTCTGTTGATTAGCGCCAACATTTTTAGCTTTTCAGAATTTTTTCCCAATTATATTAAAAATGGGATTTTTCCAATGAATTTGCGTTTCGTACGCCCAGCAGAAATCAGCACAATTTTCTTTTTTTCTCCACTGCGACGACGGGGCGACTTTTTCTTCAGGTTTTGTTTGACATCATTGACAGTTCCCGATGAGCACTGCCAGCCAAGAATTTAAAGTATCGAATTGTTACGGCGAATTCACGAACCGAACAATTTTCTCCGGATTTCCTGACGTCAGTTTACTTCTGGTTGTTGTAACTAACTCGTTGTTTCATCAACTCGTTGCGATTGCTCCCCTGCATACATCCTAAACAAATATTGAGAACTTCAGTTGATATACTTGATGTTTGTTTATATTTATAAATGGTTTAAAAAGACATTTTATATAAAAGAAATGTATTTGGCAACGCTAGTAACTGCCCCCGGCGTACTTCTCCAAAAGCTCCTGTTTTCTTTTCCGCAACAAAGCTTCCTCGATGTCCTTCTGCGTTGGAACTGGGACGTGGGCTGTAAAACGGGGTGCCAGCATCTCCATAGGATCGTTCTCAGAATCCACCGATTTTTTATTTTTGTCTTCTGGATTGTCCGCCAGGGCCGACAACGGATAAATATCCTCATCGTCCTCCTCATCATCCTCCACGCGCCCATCTTTGGCCATCTTCTCCTTCCACTCGAGTATCGCTCTTTGAATTGCTGCGCGCTCTGCCTTCTCTTCCAGCGGAATCAGAATGCCATCGTCGTCGTCCCGATAACCATAATATTCGGCGTCTATGTCTTTCATTAGCTCCGCACGTGACTTGCGCGGAGGCGCCGGAGGCTCCTGTTCGAACAGTTCTCGCACACCTGGTAGATCTTTAGCCGCCCCGAAGTACTTATAACCCCGATTGCCAGGTACCTCTCGACCTTCAGCATCAAACATCTTGGGCCCATATCGCCGGTAGTGCGGACCACCAAGATGTGATATTTGATTTTCCCAATGGCGTTTCTCTCGTAATAATTTGTTGATTTCGTCATTAAGATCTCGAATGCGAAACTCGCCCAAGCCAGCTATATATAAAATAATACCGAGAGAAAATCAGTCTATGAAGTCTGAAGGATGTGAATGGAACCAACCATTTTGTATTTGCGCCACTTTCTTCGAAATCTCACGAATAATCTCCAGACGGTACTTTTCGCATTTTGACAAATCGGTACACTCAGAGGCTAGATAGGGCCGCCTATCCTTTTCACCGGTCTCTGCTTCTTTGGCCGCTCTCCAACGAGCCAACGTCGTCCTACGAACATTGCAAATTAGAGACGAATACCAACAGAAAACACTTACTTACATTGCCTTTTCCGCATTTCGAGCCTAAAAACATACTTTTTTATTAATTTTATTCAAAAATATAAGATAATTAATGCATTTATTTACCATGTTTAACTAATATTCCTTAACGCGAACCACAGGCAAGCAAGTGTCAAGGGTAACGCAACGTTTGGTGGACTCGACAGAAACGAATCGAGTTCTCCGAATTGTAGGGTGGTTCACAAACATGAAACACTAATATTTATATTCTTTCATACATTTTATACATTTTTTTTTTTAAGTGACAAATAACTATATCATTGAATTTGTGGATGAACTAATAACTTGATCTTCAGCTTATATTGAAATAATCATATATATATTTTTGTTATATTAAAAAATGTCAATTTTATGCCATTGTTAAATTTGTCAGCTTTAAGAATGGCATAAATGGTATTAAATTTAAAATCCATTTTTTATAGTGCTTTTCTGAAAAATTAAGCAGGCGATGCTCATTTCTTTCTCGTTTGATTTTAATATCGCCAATATATGTGTGCCATTAAACAACGTAACGCAATATTGTTTACATACTTATACACATCAGCTGATGACCCATCGAAATTTGTTCGGTTTGTCATTCTTGGTCGCCATGTTTTTATCCGCACGGCACTGCTTGCTCTCTCTACCTACTCTACGATTTGTTTTCATTATTACAGTTTGAACAGCACCAGAGACAACAACAAAACACTGAACTATTTCCTCGTCTCTCTACTACTCATTGCAAATTTGTTCATTCTCGTGTTTAGAAGTATCAATTTCTGCGTAAATAAAAATTTAAATTCGGTAAAATTGAATAGTGAAAAATCAAAAAAAGGTGCTACTTTCAAGTAAAACTGCTTAATAATAAACGAAATAATTGCTGCAAATAAATGGTGTTGAAAACAAACTCAAGCTCCATTAAATAACAGCGAATTGTTTCGCTCGTTTTTTTTTTTGTTTACAAATTTTATTGCTTGTAGTAAGTCTAGTTAACTGAATCTCAGTGAAGATTAGTGGCTATAATTACGTATTGAACTGCGTATTAATACTTTTGGCAATTAATACAATTGTACATATATTTGAATATTTTACAAGTGGGATGTTTTGTACGGATCGCCTTGCATAGAGATTGCTGAATATACAACAGGTAAATCGCAATTGATGGCCAATTTGCGACTATGATTAGCATGGTATATTGAACTGTTTTATCCAGTTTTTTATGCGATATGTTGTTTTCGGCATTGCTTATGTTTTAATTAGTTAAATTAAAATCTCACCCGTGCAATAATTACAAAAATACCGCAAATATGTTGTTGGCAACCTCCGTAAACATATGATAGCGAAGGAGTTTGTAATGTGATTGGTTGGGTTTAAATCGGATCGGAGTGAATTTTCGAGTTGTGCACCCGACCCTTTCATATGGTTGTCAATGAAATCAGTAAAACAAAATGTCAACCGCTGTTCGATGCATATCAACGGCTGCCATGTTTTTGCCTACGGTACTAAAAGCTCCAACAACGGCGTCATTATCAACCAAACCAAACACAACAAAGCAATCGCTCTCGACGACGACGTCAATGACGACTCATGTGTACAGCACTATTGAAATGAATCGCCCCTTAAAACACATGATATGTCTCACTGTCTCCAACTGAGCTCATGATTGAAACCGAAACAAGTTATATCAAATACATGTTTCTATCTAATATCTTGATTTATTTCAAAGGTCACAATCAGTTTATTCTGCTATAATTCAAAAGGTTTTACTGGGCTTATTTGTTATTTGTGTATATTTCGGAGATGTTCGATGGACAATTCGATTCGAGAGGGGGAGAATCGCTTATCGCACTTGAGGAGCCCCCGCACAGGAGGTGGAAAACAATATAATCAAACGTACTCGTTCCGACTGTAGACTGTAGTGGAATCACGTTTATTCAAGCAGCCAATATTGTTCGATTAGTGCAGAGTGCAAAATCTGAACGACAGTATGTGAAGCTCATGTTTATTCTCATGATGTTTATTTGCTGGTTTGACTCAATGGCAAGCTAAGCTTGAATCGTATGAGTGAATCTCAATAAGAAAAAAATAACATATTTGAATGTACCGCGTCGTCATATTAAACGTATTTTTGTTGTGAATTATTTATTTTTTATTGAAATTATTATGAATTTTGGGCTGTGAAGCTAAAAATGAATACTCCCTAAATTAGGTTGCTTTCATGCAATACTTGACATTTTTCCTAAGAATGTCGGATGTTTGATATGCATATTTAAAAGCTAACCGCTATAGTGTACTAAAACCGATGTTCGGATTTCAAATTTTAATTTAAAATTACTAGTCTATTTTCTAAATTTATATATCTTTAAATAAAATTAACAAACATATATTTTATGTTTTAAATAATGTTATTAAATATGTCTCTACATACAACACAAATATCAACGTAATATGTTCTGAATTCAATAATCGTAATTCTCGATTTATTTTTGACATACACTGTATATACATAGCCATCTACAATACCGTAGAATAAAAGAAAAATTTAATAAATTGCTCAGTGACTGCCGCCGCGAGATAAAAAGCCAACAATTCATTGCGTCTGCTCCCGACACACTAACAAAGTCTTTCTCACGGCTTACTCTATGCCCATCAGCTAGCTTTCAGTGTCGGAGCTCCAAAATTGATCCATAACGTTATTATCGTACGTGTTGAGAGGCTGATAAGATGCCAGCCTGTGTGTCTCGAATAGCATTTCTTTCCGCGTGCAGTAATCAAGTAAACAGTGAATAAAATTTGCTAAATATATAAACATTAATTGAAAAAATCTCAAGTTCAAGAACCGGCATTTATATTTAAACATTTATAGAAAATAAGTTGAATTGATATCTGAGATGAATATATTTAGTAACTTAAGAGATTTCTTCCTATATCTTCCGGTGCGTTCATTATATTTACGAAGATTGAACTACACTTTATTGTATTAATTAAGTTTGCGTTGTTATTCTAAAGAATAATTGTTCGATTCTATTGAAAATAATACCAGGAAAATTGCTCTAACAGCAGTGCTAACACTTAGAACATAGCTGACGTCGATGCTTATGTAGAGCGGGCAAAATGCCCTCAAGCGAGACGATTCTAAAACTGGTCTCTTAACACACACACACAACATGACCGGCTAGCTTCCACGTTCGAAATTTGAATCTTCCAGCTGTTATTTACACATATGTTCGTTATTACGTTAAATACGTTTGTATTGATTCGATACGTATTTATTGTTATGTGGCAATGGACAACAAAATTATTCAGTTGTAGGGAATTGCCAAAAAATCCAAACGCCTGACAGTAAAGTTTTTTTTAGCTAAATCGCTAAAATACGCCTGTTTCCATTCGCCACAGGTTACTGAACTTCTGTTCTAAAATTCATAATACACAAAGAGAGATAAATAGACTCGCGCTCTTGTAAGATTTATAGATCTTTATCAATATATATCTGTTTCGTTTAATTGCATGCCTTCATATCATGCAACTTCATTCTCGGCTTTATATTTACATTGATTATATTGATGAAATCAAACTATTCTCATTATTACCGATAAGATAATACTAATAATTTTACTATCGCAACAAAGATTCGGAAGTTAAATGTTATCCCTCCATTGATTTTGCATCGCACTAAACCCAAACAAGTTTGAACGATTTGCTTGCAATTAAATTAATAGGGTTTGACTTTTATTCTCAGTACCCATTTTCAAATAACCTTCTCTACTTCATCGGCAACTATCACCGTGGTCATAATGCGGTGATCAATCACAATTTAATTTATAAACGCGCATTGTTAAATTCTCACGTTTTCGCTAGTATTTAATTTGTCAATGAACTTTTCCAATGTTTCTTAATCCTAGAGAAGACTCCCCAGAGATAATTTAAAATATTCCTCACACACACTCTAATATCTTATCAACGAAAAAGCAGGTTTTTTGTCTGTATTTAAGATAAAACCCAATATCTGCAATTGCAAACTTCTTTCTCCTTGTGGTTGAAATGCCCAGTGGCCACTTTAATATCTTTAGTCGCAATTCCCACTTTAAACATTCCATATTCAATTCAGTTGCAATCATGTATTGTTTTGCCAAATAGAAACGAGTTGAATCGATCGCGTGTGCAAATTCATTGCACTACTAGAAACGCACTTCAAATTATACAATAAAATGTATGCGCATTTTATTACTTCTTCTTGCTTTTGGTGGAAACTTCGTTAAATATATATATGCAGAAGTTATTTTGTTCCGTTGATCATTGCTTTTTATTTTGCTTTTTATCTTATGTTTCCATATATATAATACCGTGTGTAATGAGTCAATTAAATGGGATCGAAATATGAGGAAAATCCCTAAATGACGTTAAACGCTTAATGATTATAAGTACATAGCAAACACAATGCACATATATATTCTTGTAAAATTGTTCGATTCCAGCCATGTACTTGAGTAGCTAAACTTCCTGTTCGCGTTTCATTGAACTTGAATGAATATTCCACATTACATTTATATTAGAAACAACAAAAGACTTGGACTTAAAAGTGATTTTCTTATCAAAAAATATTGTGATGGACGTGGTTTGACCGTTAGAGATTTAACATTTAAATACTAATACCCGTCCGACGCTTGTTACCAAGTAGGCCAGAATTAGTAATGCTTGTGAATTCTAAGACATTCTTTGTTAGTGACCGACAAAATCCTCCAACACAGAAATAAAATCATTCAATTTTCATTATACAAAACGATAACAAAAAGAACATTTAGATAGTACATTTCTTCCAACATAGGGTATTACCCTAACTTCTACAGAACGAATTAAATCTCGTCTTCATGGCTGGTTTCATTTCAGATATCATCAGTGCTAATTTAACCCATGAAGTGACAGCATTCACTTCAGCAAGGAGTAAAATATAAAAATTTTAGTGAACTTTTGAAATACCTCTTGACACATAAATATCACAATAACAAGGACACGCTGCTTTGATTGAAAACGAGAGTAGAGAGACAACGGCTGCCGTTTATTACATAGTCCAAAATCGATTGTGATATTAGAAGTTAAATTATTTCGAATATAATTGTCATAATGAACGTCACAAGTAGTTTCTTCGATGAGCAAATTGTGATGATATACTCGCATTTAGTCGATAACTACATACCCGCCTTCTTCAAAGGATACGAATATACTCCATGGATATTTTCATTGCTGGGTTCGGCAGTAATAGGAATGAGTGGGATCTTGCCACTAATTATCATTCCTTCAGAGGACACAACTAAAAGCGAAAGCTTCAAAGATCGTTAGTATATTTTCTTTCTTTTATGGAACACACTTCAATCCAGAGAATCAGTTTCTTTTCACTGCACGAAATCTCAAGATAAAGCACTTTCAAATCATTGATTTAATGGCTTATCAAACAAACAATACATACATCCTTATCAGAGTAACTGAACATTTAGAGACAATAATATTTCAAAGATTACTGTCAATTAAACATATGTTTTTCGTATTATTTTAGCTGCAGAATCGAAATTCCTCAAGGTTTTGTTAAGCTTTGCTGTGGGCGGTCTATTGGGCGATGTTTTCTTACATCTATTGCCAGAGGCATGGGAAGGCGAAAATCACTGTAAGCTTGTTCTGCAAGCATTATGTTATCGATGCTTATTAGTTTTGTATTTAAATAGCACCATCAGGTCACCCATCGTTGCGCTCCGGACTCTGGGTACTTTCCGGAATATTAATCTTCACCATTGTGGAGAAAATATTTTCTGGATATGCGAATGCTGATGAGGAAAATCCACAACCGAAATGTGTCGAAATCGCGAATTGCCTGTTACGCAAAACGGGGGGGAAAATCCCCGAGGGGAAAACTTCAGATAGTTGTACTGGATCTTGCGATATTGAAGATGTTCCAAATGGGTGTTTTTTGCGTGAGCGTGAACAGAAAGTCAAGGAGCAACCTAAAAAAGTTGCCGGATATTTGAACTTAATGGCCAACTCAATAGACAATTTTACTCATGGATTGGCTGTTGCTGGGTCCTTTCTGGTCTCGTTTCGTCATGGTGTGCTGGCAACATTTGCGATTTTATGTAAGAATTATACTTTTCTTGAGTTACTTGTTAATAATTTGTACATTAACTTTTAGTACATGAGATTCCTCATGAAGTTGGAGATTTTGCCATTCTACTTCGCTCAGGATTCAGTCGTTGGGACGCTGCGCGTGCACAATTGTTGACGGCTGGTGCTGGTTTGTTGGGTGCGTGTGTGGCTATTGGAGGATCTGGTGTGACATCTGCCATGGGTACGTACAAAATACGATATTACATGAAACATAACATGTATTGTAGTGATTATTGAACTTTAATGTATTAAGTGAATGTGATATATTGCAGAGGCAAGAACATCATGGATAATGCCATTCACAGCCGGAGGTTTCTTGCACATTGCTCTCGTTACAGTATTACCTGACCTGTTGAAGGAGGAGGAAAACAAAGAGTCGATAAAACAATTGTTAGCATTAATATTTGGCATAGTTTTAATGGCAGCCATGACTGTGTTATTTGAATCATGATTTCATCGCTGTAAAATGTTAATACTGATACATTTAATGTTACTGTCGAGATAAATATAGGAAAGGCGGCAAGAAAGTTGTTCCTAAATAGTGATTATGATGCCCAACGTGCATATAAAAATATTGGTTAGAGAAACGTATACCAAATCGTATATGTACAAATGATTATTGTATTACTTTTGTTGGTATATGTAATAAGATAATTAATGTGCCGATTAATTAAATATAAAATGTTAAATTTAGCCAACGAAATCAAGTTCGATCCATAAATTAGTTGTTTAAAATTGATAATTGCTAAATATAGCACATGTACTTTTTGTTAAAACATCAAATGAGGTAAAAATATATTTTTACTATTGTTATTATTTACAAGAATTGTCTATATGTTATTTAATTTATTATCATATAAAGTCAATGATTTTTTTAAAGATGGATTCTATAATTCTAAATGTTTTTATTATTTTTGTTATGTTAAAATTATATAAATTAAAAATTAACCAAAATTATCCGCTTTGGTTGTTTCACAAAGAAATTGAGCCCAACCCTGGCAAAGTAATTGCAACCCTGAATTTTGTGGAAACATCTGAACTCTCTCGCTCTGTTATTTTTTGTTTGTTAAAAATTGTTTTTCTAAAAATATTGTTTTCAGAATATCAGCGCAGCAATGCGGAGACACCAAAATTAACAGGTCTGGCTTTATTTTGATAAAATTACGGAGAACACAGCAAGGTGCACGCGAAGCAACATTGGCATAAGCTGTAAATATAGTAATCGTTCCTACTATGAAATGGCTGAACAAAGTAGAAATTAATGAAATTAGAAATGCTAAGTTAATATTTGATAATGAGTATAACTCGCACACTATTCAGTTTTTATACTTTAAGACTGCTTTATTTCACGAGTTTTATTATAAGAAACTTAGTATGTTATTAATCTATTTTATAATTTATTAATTAACTTAATATTTTAGATTGGAGGTGGTATGGCAACTCATATTAGCATGATTTTAACGTCTTCATTGTGTGTTCATGGTTGCAGACTCTGTAATATTTATATTGTATCCATCAGTTCCAGAAAGATTTCCGTTTGGGGCATTGCTCAATTGCTCTAACTCGACACGAATCTTTTTTGCCTGTAATGCAGTTAAATATTTCTGCATTCGATAAAATCCAGCTTTTTCACGAAAGTATTCCGCTTCCATCCGCACTTTCTCTTCAAACAAACGTTGCATTTTTTTACTATTGAATAATTTTTTGTAATCGGGAATTGGTGATGAAGCCCTACTGGAATGAGGAGACAAGGGATTCGCTGACGGAAACTCATGAAAAGACTATAAAAAAATTATTTTAAAAAATAAGGAAATAAAACAACCTTTCTAGAATATATATTACATTGGGATCAAAAGGCTCTTCATCACAATTTGAATTCATTGGATCCTCTTCTATTATATCATCATAAACTGATTCGTCTTTTTTTATATTTCTTTCATCGAAGACTGTTGCGTCATTCGAGTAATCATTTTTACTCCAGTCATCATAGTCCCCGTTGTCGATAAGGGACGTGTCCTATATGAATAATAACATCAAATAAATAAGGTAATTTGAGACAATCTGTCGTATGCTCACCACAGAGGTATTACTTTTAGGCTCAATACCATGAGATTGACGCAAATGCTTGCTAATAATATTTTTATCCTTTGAATCAAACAAAGCATTGCACAAATTGCATTTCATCTTTTCATCGCCATCTACGAATGAGCAGTGTTTCCAAATAAAGTCACTATTTATATTCTTCCAATTTACATCATCGGATTCATTTTCTTTGAATAGACGTCCCTGTGTTACTACCCCATGCATTCGGTGTAAATGTCGTTGAAGATTACTCGTTCCTTGATACGATAAATTCTTTTTGCAGAAACCACATCGCACCACATCCCGTCCAATACGAGTACAATATTTCCACACACTGCTGGCAGTTGAGCGCTTACGTTTATATTGTCGTGTGTTACCGTCTTCGTCTAATTCAGGCTGTTGATGGTCCTCCTCGACTGTGAGATCAGGAACAGTGTTTTCCAATGTAGTGCGCTTTAATAATTCAATATAAATATATACGCAATGTGTAATTCATGAAAGATGTATTCACTTACATCACCATCTATTTTACCAACAATGTTATGTCGTCTTTGCAAATGTGTAATTGCGTTGGCTGTTCCATGAAAGCTCATTACTTTGTTACACAAATTGCAACGTATTGAGTGGCGCGAGAGTTTGTCGCAATAATTCCAAATATAACTGCCTCCTTTGCGTTCCTTCTGCACATTTAAACCAAGGTTTTTGGGGTTTTCATTATTTGAGAAATTCTCACTAATAGCAGCAACAGCTTGAGCTGCCTCTAAGTCCTGCTCACTCATCGTCTCCTGTGTTGATTTAATATTATATATATGTATATATATATATAAATAATAAAGTCATTAAATTTTACCACAAATTCTGGATCTATTCGATTCGAATGCTTCCTTCGCAAATGTTTTGCTATATTTTCGGTGTTTCCACTGCCAAAGTACAGGACCCTCTTGCACAGGTTACAGGAGGCGTGTTTCTCGTCTTGTTTCGTGCAATATTTCCAAATAAAACTTCGACTTGGACGACCACGTTTTACAGAATTTTGTAATACCTTTGAAAACAACGGCAATTAATAAATATATAATTTAATAAATTACACGAATTATAGTTACGTCTGTTGGATTTTTTATATTGTGCGAAAAAGCCAAATGCCGCGCTAGATTGCTTGTCTGGTGCCCGACACAGCCATTACATATTACGCACTCGAAGGTATTGGAGTCGTCAACCTGGCGAAAATATTTCCAAACGAAGCTGTTTCGACGCCTGGTCACGTTGGGATCATAGCATTCATCTGTATATTTCAAATCGGAGCATTCTGAATCAGTCCCAGAATCATTAGATTTTATTTCCATTTGTTGTTGTTTACTTCTTAAATGCTTTACTCTCTGTTTTTTTTTATTTGAATTGATTGGAAAAAGTAATCGTGGTTAGCCGACTTCTGTCATATCGTATCGGCTAATATACACCAATAGTGGTGAAATGTCAAATTTTTAGGTTATCCAACGCACAATGGACCCACGAACAGAGAATTCACTGAGTACAGTTACAATAATTCTATAATAATAAGAAAATTAACCGAAATTCTACCCGAACCATGTGATTACTTCGAGTCACTAATACGAACTGAAAATTTGTTCGAACGATGCGAGTATGAGTACTTCGGCTTTAAATACCAACTACAAATGTATGAATTCGAATTTCTTCTCTTTAGATTGACGATGAAAAGTCATTTAAACTCTGACAGGTAACTTCGAAAGAGAAGTGCACTCTTATCATAGTTGGATGTTTGCATTTAGTTTGTAGTAATTGTAGCATCTTAAATTGATAATTACAGTAAATTAACAGTAAACTTTTGTTACATTCAATTTTAGTAAGAAATCCTTAACACATGTTTAATCACCAAATAGCCGAACGTCATAAGATTTGGTCGAAAATTCGCTCAGAGAGAAGTTCCAAACACTGTGCAAAGAGACATTGGCTGTTTAAACCCGTGGAACCGGTTCGGAATCGTTCTCGTGACATCTCACGTGCGCTAAGATAGCAACGTTGCTGAACTGTCAAAATCGCCAGCAACGATATAACGGGAAATTTCACAGGGCAACTCAGAAATTCAAAAACTAGCAAAAAAAGGGCATTGTCAGGAGGAGATTTCCACCGTTGCTGGGGGTATCCTTCGAGGGTGACTAAAATTCGAGTATCAGGGATTGAAGAGGACATATCCCCCGATATTTCTGCATACTCCAAATGTTCCTGTCATACTTAGTATAGGAGTTCCAGAGGAATCTATGAGAATCCTCCAGTTGGTCAGGAATGGTTTTTCCGCGTTGCTGGGGGTACCCTTCGAGGGTGACTAAAATTCGAGTATCAGGGATTGAAGAGGACATATCCCCCGATATTTCTGCATACTCCAAATGTTCCTGTCATACTTAGTATAGGAGTTCCAGAGGAATCTATGAGAATCCTCCAGTTGGTCAGGAATGGTTTTTCCGCGTTGCTGGGGGTACCCTTCGAGGGTGACTAAAATTCGAGTATCAGGGATTGAAGAGGACATATCCCCCGATATTTCTGCATACTCCAAATGTTCCTGTCATACTTAGTATAGGAGTTCCAGAGGAATCTATGAGAATCCTCCAGTTGGTCAGGAATGGTTTTTCCGCGTTGCTGGGGGTACCCTTCGAGGGTGACTAAAATTCGAGTATCAGGGATTGAAGAGGACATATCCCCCGATATTTCTGCATACTCCAAATGTTCCTGTCATACTTAGTATAGGAGTTCCAGAGGAATCTATGAGAATCCTCCAGTTGGTCAGGAATGGTTTTTCCGCGTTGCTGGGGGTACCCTTCGAGGGTGACTAAAATTCGAGTATCAGGGATTGAAGAGGACATATCCCCCGATATTTCTGCATACTCCAAATGTTCCTGTCATACTTAGTATAGGAGTTCCAGAGGAATCTATGAGAATCCTCCAGTTGGTCAGGAATGGTTTTTCCGCGTTGCTGAGGGTACCCTTCGAGGGTGACTAAAATTCGAGTATCAGGGATTGAAGAGGACATATCCCCCGATATTTCTGCATACTCCAAATGTTCCTGTCATACTTAGTATAGGAGTTCCAGAGGAATCTATGAGAATCCTCCAGTTGGTCAGGAATGGTTTTTCCGCGTTGCTGGGGGTACCCTTCGAGGGTGACTAAAATTCGAGTATCAGGGATTGAAGAGGACATATCCCCCGATATTTCTGCATACTCCAAATGTTCCTGTCATACTTAGTATAGGAGTTCCAGAGGAATCTATGAGAATCCTCCAGTTGGTCAGGAATGGTTTTTCCGCGTTGCTGGGGGTACCCTTCGAGGGTGACTAAAATTCGAGTATCAGGGATTGAAGAGGACATATCCCCCGATATTTCTGCATACTCCAAATGTTCCTGTCATACTTAGTATAGGAGTTCCAGAGGAATCTATGAGAATCCTCCAGTTGGTCAGGAATGGTTTTTCCGCGTTGCTGGGGGTACCCTTCGAGGGTGACTAAAATTCGAGTATCAGGGATTGAAGAGGACATATCCCCCGATATTTCTGCATACTCCAAATGTTCCTGTCATACTTAGTATAGGAGTTCCAGAGGAATCTATGAGAATCCTCCAGTTGGTCAGGAATGGTTTTTCCGCGTTGCTGGGGGTACCCTTCGAGGGTGACTAAAATTCGAGTATCAGGGATTGAAGAGGACATATCCCCCGATATTTCTGCATACTCCAAATGTTCCTGTCATACTTAGTATAGGAGTTCCAGAGGAATCTATGAGAATCCTCCAGTTGGTCAGGAATGGTTTTTCCGCGTTGCTGGGGGTACCCTTCGAGGGTGACTAAAATTCGAGTATCAGGGATTGAAGAGGACATATCCCCCGATATTTCTGCATACTCCAAATGTTCCTGTCATACTTAGTATAGGAGTTCCAGAGGAATCTATGAGAATCCTCCAGTTGGTCAGGAATGGTTTTTCCGCGTTGCTGGGGGTACCCTTCGAGGGTGACTAAAATTCGAGTATCAGGGATTGAAGAGGACATATCCCCCGATATTTCTGCATACTCCAAATGTTCCTGTCATACTTAGTATAGGAGTTCCAGAGGAATCTATGAGAATCCTCCAGTTGGTCAGGAATGGTTTTTCCGCGTTGCTGGGGGTACCCTTCGAGGGTGACTAAAATTCGAGTATCAGGGATTGAAGAGGACATATCCCCCGATATTTCTGCATACTCCAAATGTTCCTGTCATACTTAGTATAGGAGTTCCAGAGGAATCTATGAGAATCCTCCAGTTGGTCAGGAATGGTTTTTCCGCGTTGCTGGGGGTACCCTTCGAGGGTGACTAAAATTCGAGTATCAGGGATTGAAGAGGACATATCCCCCGATATTTCTGCATACTCCAAATGTTCCTGTCATACTTAGTATAGGAGTTCCAGAGGAATCTATGAGAATCCTCCAGTTGGTCAGGAATGGTTTTTCCGCGTTGCTGGGGGTACCCTTCGAGGGTGACTAAAATTCGAGTATCAGGGATTGAAGAGGACATATCCCCCGATATTTCTGCATACTCCAAATGTTCCTGTCATACTTAGTATAGGAGTTCCAGAGGAATCTATGAGAATCCTCCAGTTGGTCAGGAATGGTTTTTCCGCGTTGCTGGGGGTACCCTTCGAGGGTGACTAAAATTCGAGTATCAGGGATTGAAGAGGACATATCCCCCGATATTTCTGCGTACTCCAAATGTTCCTGTCATACTTAGTATAGGAGTTCCAGAGGAATCTATGAGAATCCTCCAGTTGGTCAGGAATGGTTTTTCCGCGTTGCTGGGGGTACCCTTCGAGGGTGACTAAAATTCGAGTATCAGGGATTGAAGAGGACATATCCCCCGATATTTCTGCATACTCCAAATGTTCCTGTCATACTTAGTATAGGAGTTCCAGAGGAATCTATGAGAATCCTCCAGTTGGTCAGGAATGGTTTTTCCGCGTTGCTGGGGGTACCCTTCGAGGGTGACTAAAATTCGAGTATCTGGGATTGAAGTACATTTTATTTATTTTGCATAAAAAATTATTCAATTCAAGTATTTTGAAATTAATACATATATTTAAATTATTTATTGCGTTTTTTTCATTTATTTCATTTTTATACTTTTATTTTGATTGGTTACTTCTGGATATCAAGGAAGTCAAATAGCCTCTGCCTCAGATATCTACATGTGCGACGACGTGATGGAAGCATTTTACCCGCGATTTTCAACCAATCTTAAAGAAATCGAATATGTTTGCATCGGGCTAAACTTTTTTTGTTTCAACAGAGAGAAAAATTGGTCATACCATTTGATCAAAGGATAATATAATTCATACCATTGAGAGCAAAAAAAGTTTAGCCCGATGCAAACATATTCGATTTCTTTAAGATTGGTTGAAAATCGCGGGTAAAATGCTTCCATCACGTCGTCGCACATGTAGATATCTGAGGCAGAGGCTATTTGACTTCCTTGATATCCAGAAGTAACCAATCAAAATAAAAGTATAAAAATGAAATAAATGAAAAAAACGCAATAAATAATTTAAATATATGTATTAATTTCAAAATACTTGAATTGAATAATTTTTTATGCAAAATAAATAAAATGTACTTCAATCCCAGATACTCGAATTTTAGTCACCCTCGAAGGGTACCCCCAGCAACGCGGAAAAACCATTCCTGACCAACTGGAGGATTCTCATAGATTCCTCTGGAACTCCTATACTAAGTATGACAGGAACATTTGGAGTATGCAGAAATATCGGGGGATATGTCCTCTTCAATCCCTGATACTCGAATTTTAGTCACCCTCGAAGGGTACCCCCAGCAACGCGGAAAAACCATTCCTGACCAACTGGAGGATTCTCATAGATTCCTCTGGAACTCCTATACTAAGTATGACAGGAACATTTGGAGTATGCAGAAATATCGGGGGATATGTCCTCTTCAATCCCTGATACTCGAATTTTAGTCACCCTCGAAGGGTACCCCCAGCAACGCGGAAAAACCATTCCTGACCAACTGGAGGATTCTCATAGATTCCTCTGGAACTCCTATACTAAGTATGACAGGAACATTTGGAGTATGCAGAAATATCGGGGGATATGTCCTCTTCAATCCCTGATACTCGAATTTTAGTCACCCTCGAAGGGTACCCCCAGCAACGCGGAAAAACCATTCCTGACCAACTGGAGGATTCTCATAGATTCCTCTGGAACTCCTATACTAAGTATGACAGGAACATTTGGAGTATGCAGAAATATCGGGGGATATGTCCTCTTCAATCCCTGATACTCGAATTTTAGTCACCCTCGAAGGGTACCCCCAGCAACGCGGAAAAACCATTCCTGACCAACTGGAGGATTCTCATAGATTCCTCTGGAACTCCTATACTAAGTATGACAGGAACATTTGGAGTATGCAGAAATATCGGGGGATATGTCCTCTTCAATCCCTGATACTCGAATTTTAGTCACCCTCGAAGGGTACCCCCAGCAACGCGGAAAAACCATTCCTGACCAACTGGAGGATTCTCATAGATTCCTCTGGAACTCCTATACTAAGTATGACAGGAACATTTGGAGTATGCAGAAATATCGGGGGATATGTCCTCTTCAATCCCTAATACTCGAATTTTAGTCACCCTCGAAGGGTACCCCCAGCAACGCGGAAAAACCATTCCTGACCAACTGGAGGATTCTCATAGATTCCTCTGGAACTCCTATACTAAGTATGACAGGAACATTTGGAGTATGCAGAAATATCGGGGGATATGTCCTCTTCAATCCCTGATACTCGAATTTTAGTCACCCTCGAAGGGTACCCCCAGCAACGCGGAAAAACCATTCCTGACCAACTGGAGGATTCTCATAGATTCCTCTGGAACTCCTATACTAAGTATGACAGGAACATTTGGAGTATGCAGAAATATCGGGGGATATGTCCTCTTCAATCCCTGATACTCGAATTTTAGTCACCCTCGAAGGGTACCCCCAGCAACGCGGAAAAACCATTCCTGACCAACTGGAGGATTCTCATAGATTCCTCTGGAACTCCTATACTAAGTATGACAGGAACATTTGGAGTATGCAGAAATATCGGGGGATATGTCCTCTTCAATCCCTGATACTCGAATTTTAGTCACCCTCGAAGGATACCCCCAGCAACGGTGGAAATCTCCTCCTGACAATGCCCTTTTTTTGCTAGTTTTTGAATTTCTGAGTTGCCCTGTGAAATTTCCCGTTATATCGTTGCTGGCGATTTTGACAGTTCAGCAACGTTGCTATCTTAGCGCTGGTTGACATCTCAGAAATTTGACATTTTGTTGTTGCCATATGATAGAACAAGAAAATGTGAATACCTGAAATTGCAATCATAATATGTTGACTGCATCTGAAAAGCAAGTAAATATTTCAAAGTATCATAGAAATATAAACATTAAAAAATATATAAATAATGGGTTCAGAAAATGAATATTCGACCAGGGATCAGTATTGTGTTAAGAAAAAAGTGAGTATTGTGTGGAAATACTTTGAAAAATTGAACAGATATCGTGTCCGCTGCTCCATCTGTAATCACGAGCAAAATTACCAGGGCACAACTGGAAATATATTACGACATTTAAAGAACAAGCATGATATTGATGGAAAGAGCCAGCACTCGGACTGTGGTCAGATGTCACAGTCGCCTACACCGACTGGGAACCCATCTGCTGTTTTAAATGAGGTGTGACCGAATGCTTCAGCATACCCGCCATTGGTTTCTCTGTTTGAATATTTGTTTTTATTTTTTGTTATAGGACATATTTAATGTTGTTGTTAAAACAGAGCAAAGTGATGTAAATGCAAGTGCCTCCCATTCTCAACGCCAACTCAGAGAAGCCAGAGCCAAAGTCGCTTCTTATTGTGAAGATTCTGATGTAGATCCGTACGCAGAGGACACATCAGTTGTATGATATTGAAAAATTCATTTTATAGGGTTTATAATGTAATTTAATTAAAAATATATGTTGTAGGAATTCACCGATTATATTTCAAATCAACTTCCGGACAATACAAAACGAAAAGCTGAGTTTTCATCTAATGATGAATCTCAAAAATCACCAACAAAACGCGAGAAACCAATTACAAATATAGCTGAGGAAAGAATCCTAGCGGAAATTGACTATTTTCGTGAAAAGGCTGCATATTATCGAATGCAAAAAAACTTGACTGCACTGCAGGCAAAGAAAGTTCGATATGAGTTAGATAAATTTAGTTCTTCCTTATAATGACAATATCTGCCCTGAAATATATATTCTAAGTTTGTTTATTTATTCCTCGACACCTATAAAGTGTGATACACATAATATTTCGATAGTCATTATTCGATTTTTTTTTATCAAAGACTGTCATATATTAAAATAGTTTAAGTTGTACGTCTTTTTATTTACATAATTTATAAAAGATACAAATGTACCAATTCAAATGCATTTAATATAGTTATAACTATAATAATATTATAAATAAAATCAGTAATCAAAACTGGTCAAAAATAGACAAAATTTAAAACCTATATGCTATATGCTTGGTAAATCTATGCTCAAAAACAGAATGCTAGAGATCATGTAAATATTCTGCAAAACTTCTACACAAGTGTTTACATGCTCTGATATGAGGGGATAACAGCGCATTTTGGTATACCTTCCGTTTACTCAGTTTTTGACAAGTTGTCGTTGAGTAAAGAAGTGTAATTTATATGTAATTTGTTTTTATATACTACAAGTTGCTGATTTCGCAACCATGAGAAATGCTTCAGGTAGACGTATGGGCAATGCCTTTCAAGTATACAAATTCGATTCAGCTAAAATTGATGGGAAATATATTGCGATTTGTCGCATTTGCAACAAAAAACTTCAAAATACAGCAGCTGCTCGTCTCAAAGGACACAGGTAACAAGTTGTGCATTTAAATAATTCCTATATTTTAAAATGTGCGTATTCGAATTAGAAATATCTGTAGACCTACGGAATCTAGTGGAACTATGGATACATTTAACATGAAAGAAGAGGTACGTAGAGTTTAATGCCACACAGTTTCTGATGCTGGGTAAATGTCAAAAAAGTTTTACCAAACTTGGTACTTCCACAGAGTCAGTTGTCAGAGTACATTTCGGTCTAAGTAGAACTGTTGTTAAATGTCAGTTTCACATAATCATAAAAGTCTGCGATGTTTTTAAACGCACGGAGAAGTAACCGGATGTGCACCGTGCATTTCATAATTTTTTTTTTTTATATTGTATTGGTTCCTAATTTTGTTTTAAGGATCACATTTAATGTATATGATTCGAAGCAGGATAGTGGATATCGATAAATGGAAAAAATGAAAAGTCGAGGAAGAACTCGATATAGCTTATAAATTATTATAACACACACGCACAAGGAGAAACTATCTTTCGAGAATGACCTAAAGGCAAAACTTAGTGTATTATAAACTATAAAGAGTTAATCGCACTCTACACCCTTCCCACACACTAGTTAGCCAAATAAATATATAGGTAGCCAAATCCTCCCATTCTCTGTACATCTGTACAACATTAGGAAAACGTAACATAATGCTATATGTTGAGATGTTTCATGAAGAACTTAAATACCTTTAAATTTTTTCTTTATGAACTTCAAAATTTATATCATTCCGGCATCATTTCCAACCCCAATGCTTGAATTTGAAATACATTTTCAAATGGTTAACTAAAACATTTCCTAACAGGATAATCTACGAAAACTTTCGATAGAACTGAAAACAGAGTTAATTGATAACTCAGATGATTCTATGTACAACGACACACAAATTTCTTCTTTAAATAACCATTCATATGTCCATGAACCGACTAATAAGAACAACAACACACAGAATCACATCTATGAAGCACGAAACCAGGTAAATTTGGATTTTAAACATGATTTTAGAAATGTCAATATAAGTAGTCAATTATTTGATTGAATATTCAGAATTACGTGTTGAATAATCCTTTATCACCGGAGAATAACCAGAGATCCTTCGCCAGTGACATCGATGATATCGAAGAGGATGATAGTCCAAAGCCGAATATCCGTTTAAGAAAATGCTCCCCTAAGAATATTATATCGGTAAATACAAATAAATATATCAACTTACAAGATGAAAGGATAAAGGCTGAAACGATATATTTTCGAAAGAAGGCTACGTACTTTCAGAAGCAAACTGAAAATTTGAAAATACAACGGACACTAATGCTCTTGCAATCTCAGAAATTGCGATTGGAGATCGAAAAAATTCGTAACGAATACTAAAATATATATTATAGCTGAATATACAAAAATTAAAACTATATAAATTATATACCAATTTATGTTTTGTAGTTTTTTTCATTTTCCAAAAGAATTTTCCAAAAAGTGAATTAGTTTCTGCCGTCAAAAAAAAAACTTTGAACTCGAAGAATGTATGCATTTGCATGATTCATTTTATCAGTGAAAATTGCGAAAACAGTTTGAAATATGAAATTGGTAAGGCATATTTCAAACATGTCAAGGGACTTCCGCCGATCTACTCGTACAATCAATTAAGAATGATTGACAATAGAGATTGCGTAGGATCGTTATGTAGTTAACTTTTTTTTTTGACAGTTGTTTGACGTCACTATAGCAGAACAATTTATTGTTTTTGGCCATATCCACAAAAGTTTGACTTGATTTGAGTCTAAATTTTAAAAACAAATAAATATTGAAATGAAGTGCGCTGTGTTGAATTGTGGCAACCAAAATAATGTGAGTGCATCTGAATGCAGTTTTTTTCATTTTCCGTCCGATGAGAAGTTGTTAAAGAAGTGGATACGTTTTTGCCGGCGAGAAAAAAAGTTTAACCCGAAGACCGCCGTCATTTGCATGGTTCATTTTACCAGTCAGGATTTTGAAAACAGTTTGAAATATGAAATGGGTAAGGCCTATTTCGTATCAATTCCATTCATATTGCTAGAATTATTGAATTTTTGAAGGGTATACTACAAAGAGAACTTTGAAACGCGGTGCTGTCCCAACCATTTATAAAGTTTTTGAAGGAAATGTCGAGCGTGCTGAAAGATTGAAACGACGGGAAAACAAGCAAGTAGTTGCTATGCTGCTGAAAGATTATATAGGGAGCAATGAGGAAAATGAGTTTATGGAAGTATCTACCGATGACCCAAATGAAATTGGTGAGGAGATATATGGAATGCAAGACGAGGTAGGTGGAATTAAATGACATCGTGTTGAGTAAATGTCAAATATGAAACCAGCTTTTGCACGAAGATTTCACGACATTTATTAAATAGATTTTCAATTGCCTTATATTTAAACAGGATGGTATGCAGAAATTACACTATTGCATACAAAATCCTTCCTTGAATGAACATCCAAATAAACATTCCAACATAGAAAATAAGCGCCCTATCATGGAGAATCGCATTTACGAGGCCCAAAATCAGGTAAATTTGAGTATAAATGTTCATTGAATATATTAAAGAATTACATTGAATATTCAGAATTACCTATCGGATGATCCTTTATCAACGGAAAATTATCAGGGAAAATTTACCAGTGACAATCAAAGCGATGAAAATCTAATACCGAAAATGAGTCTAAGTAAAGATTCCACCAAAAAGGGTATATCGGTAAATGCAAGTAAATACGTCAACTTACAACATGAAAGAACAAAGGCTGAAACAATATATTATCGAAAGAAGGCTGCGTACTTTCAGAAGCAAACTGAAAATTTGGAAATACAACGTAGACTAATGATCTTGCAATCGCAAAAGTTGCGATTGGAGATCGAAAAGATACGCAAGGACCACTGAATAACAATAATTGAACATTTGTACATAAAATTAAAACTAAATACATTTTACACCAATTTGATATAATTGTTTATTGTTTTTAAATGTTTTGATGCGAATGTTAATTTCATTTTTGGCTTTATTTTGATAAATGAAAATTGTTTTACTTTTGAATTGAATTGCTGTGCGCCTTTAGTCAAAATGTCAGACTTGGAATTTGATGCCTATTGGTATTTCGGTGGAATCGCCAGTGCCACGGCATGTATTTTAACACATCCTATGGATTTGGTTCGAATGCAGATACAGGCACAGCTGAAACACAACAGTGCAATGGAAGTAGTGCGGTTAATAATAAAACATAGAGGTATCACTGTCCGATATAAATATGTAAATGCCAAAAAGAATTCAGTCTATCGTAAGTAGGAATATGGGGTTTGTATTTTGGACTCGGTCCGGCTGTTATGCGACAACTCACCTACTCGGTGACTCGTTTCGGAATCTACGAGGCTGCCAAGCAACGTGGCCTTGTTGACAGTTTTCGGCGGAAGGTCATTGTGGCCGCGGGGAGTGGATTCATTGCAGGATTGACGAACACACCAATGGACAAAATTAATGTGCACATGCGGACGGATGCCGCTCGTCCACCGTCCAGCCGGAGGGAGTGAGTAGAGCGAAAGATCTGTTAATCTTAACGGTAACGGGAGTTTTGTTCCTAGCTATCAGAGTGTTCGGGATGGTCTTACTCGATTGTACAGAGAAGGAGGTATGAGAAATCTATTTGCATGCGCTGTGCCATCTTCAATTCGAGGCATGGTCATCACCGTTGGACAATTGTCCATATACGATCAGGTTGAAGAGATATCCAAGTGATATAAGATACACATCATCGCTAAGTTTCTATATATCTTTAGATAAAGGAAAATTTCATTAACAATGAAGGGGGATTTAGTGACAATTGGGAAACGTTTTTCATTGCCTCGTTAATAGCTGGTGGCTTTACAACGTTTATTACTTTGCCCATTGATGTGATCAGGAGTATTGGAATGAACACCGAATTCAAAGATTACCGAGGAAATTTAGATATTGTGCAAAGCATACTGAAGGAGAATGGAGCACGGGGTTTCTACAAGGGATTCTTGCCATCGTTACTGCGGATTGTGCCACAAACAGTTCTAACGTTTCTTTTATACGAAGAATTGCGTTTTAATTTTGGGAAATCGAACAATCAAGACAAAATTTAGACTTAAGAAATATATCCCATAAAGGTCCCATCTTCACTTGCCTTATTTCACTTTCATAACAATCGTTGAACAATAATTCAACTAAAAAATTTTAGTCAACTTTTTTTTTTTAATAAAAGCTAATTAATTTGTTTCGGCACAACAATTTTATATTTCTATAAATATATATTCATATACGACATGAGCGAACACAATGAACCATCAAAGCCCATCGAGGAAAACCGACTTACTGAAAAAGTGGGAGAAAATGTGAATTCTCCTATGTATGAAAAATCGCAATCTCTCGTTGAAATTGCGAACAATACATTTCAAGAGTTATGTCGTACCCTGGAGAACGAACAGACGAAACTGATCGAGTTGGAAGAGCGTCGCAAGAGGCTGCAGGAGGAAATGCAGCGTTTGAAAATGGAAATTGAGGAAGAGAAGAAATCTTATCATCCCAGTATGGTAGATGGCATTGCAGATAACTTGGAACTAATGAGTCCAACTAGTTCGACGATTGTGACCGATGAGGAGCCGATACAAACAGGTAGGTTGGACACAAATCACAGAATGGACAGCATCTAGAGGGACGTAATATTTACTTAACTTCAGAATCAGTAAAGGATTTTATTGAACGACAGCAGGCTGATATGCAGAAGATATGTGGAGAATCTCTGTCTTTACACCAGCTGGATACCTGCTTCGAAGTAGATGAGAACAACGATAACGATTCGGTGGATAGCGATTGCAAGAGTATACAAAGTGTTATTGATAGTGTAGCCGATGATATTAGAAAGCAATTGCAAAATGTAGCTACCGAGTGCATAATTGAACATCGGGTAGAAGATGAGGTGAATTCAATGCAACAAAATTAGCCAATATTAATTTCGTTGGATTTTAGCTGGAGCGGTCTGAACAAAGCTAGGAGTTTCTGACGCATGGACATGTGTATCAAAATACTTTATTTTGATGTTACATACAATACATTTTCATTATTTACAAAATATATTTTCGTTCAATAGTTGGTCGAATGATTGGCGATAAATAGATATTTCTGTATCATTGATTGGAGAGTTTTTCAACTGCCATCTGAATGTTTCCAGAAACATTTTAACCAACTATAAATATAACACTGTTAGATATTATATATATTATATACAACTGTGGTTCCTTACATTTACAATGGTCGTGTCGTTTTTGTGTATGGCAAGCGATTCCATTAATGCTGCTGTAAATTTATCCCAGAATGTAATCAAAAGTAGTTTTACTATTTCTAGACGAATGGGCAAGATGTAAACCATGTAACATCTATGCATTTCCTTCAGAACAGATTAATTTTTTTTTTTTTTTTTACATTTGATTTGTATCTAAGCGATTCTACATACTTGTAATAACTCTCGACAAATTTTTGCTCCCGCCATTAATTTGTATGCTTCCGATATGAATATTTGAAGTATGATTTTGGCCCAACGAAAAGTTGTATATGAAGTATTTTTACTACATATAACCCTGCATTCAACCAAAGCTTTAGATGCATTGATATCGCAATTTAGTTTATTTTCAATTTCTTTCCGATTCACACTGAAGTAATAACCACATTTGCTTATGAATTTAAGCAGACATATAGAGACTATTGAATCAGGAGCGAGTGTTATATTTCTAATTAGTGTTTCCATCATATCGTCTACTTGATTCCACTGCGAAGGAGATAGTAAATGTTTTTATTGGACTTTGATCTCTTTACTTACAGACAAGCTATCAATATCGTCATAGAATTGCAAACATAGTAGTAAACAGTTCCAAATTTCTGCTGTTTCTATCACGTTTTCCATTAAATGTACATTCTTGAAAACTGCGTCATAAACCACACTATGTATATTCAGATTAAGGACGTCTCTACGATCCTTTAGAATAAATGTTTAACTACATATAAAATGAAAGAAGGTATATGTACTTACGGCTGCTTGAAGCATTATCTGAAAGATGCGAGTACTAATATACTTATATGTTGGTTCGTGGCAGTCTCGCAAATTAAGGCCAACAGATAGACAAAATCTTAACCATTCATCTGACATTAAACCAGGTTTTGTATTGTTATAAATTACCTATAATTAGGTAATTAAAACAGTATGCTACTTTAAATATTTGGATTATCACCTCCAAATATCTTATGAATCCGTGCACAGCTCCTAATTGTCGTTTCCAAACATCCGTCTTAAGTTTACTTTGGTAGTATGCAAAAATGTGTATTTTAACTTTCTCAGGCAATTTTATTACTTTGTGTTGAAGGACTTTGTCTGCATTTTGTAACAGGTATTTGTTTCCCAAGCTGTATACAACGCCTGGAGCTGTCAACTCACACAATAGTATAATGAGAGAAGCGTGAACCTTTAATCAACAATATTATTAATTGTTTGTATATAGTATTTGCGGACAATACTTCTAAATTTTCTGATTCCTTGCTTTCCCAAAGCCATGATTCGTTTTGCTGAACAAAGTCGTATAGATCCGGCAACTGTTGTTCCAGCACTTTATGGTATTCCTGGAAATGTTCGCTCTGAATAGGTAAACTATCCAGATCTTGTTTGAGCTCCGGCAACGAACACGACTTTATTACACTCTGGACATATTCCAATTTATCTGACATCTTTAAAATACAATATATTTAAAAATACAAATATTTAAAAAGAAACCTAAAAAGTATTTCCGCTTTCTTCTTGTGATTAATGACTCTTTACAAAATTTCGAGTAGTTGAAACTGAGAAATCACTGGTTATGATGAATTTGTTTATATTTAGGAGCAGGGCAGTAAAAAAATTACAATAACAAACAGCACGTCCAATAAGGAGTAATCCGTATCCAGGGAAGGTAAAATACAATTAAAACAAACCATTTTGCATCGTTTTGTTCGGTGGAATTCAGTGGATTAAACTAATAGCGAATGAATAAAAGAATTTTTATTAAAAAAAAATATATATATATATTGTGAAGCTTCCATATATATTTCCATCCCCATGTAACAAAAATTGTTGTAAGTATATAGTAGATCTGTATCCGGTTCTTTATTGTCAGCGCAAAGTGACAAACTCAGCAATGACTTTTATCATGTGACATCTCGAGTGGACGATCGGAATTGGGACACTGTCACTTGATAAACTTTTCATTCGACGTTTCCGAAGAAGAAGAACTGTCGTCTCCGTTTGTCATATGATCAATTTTTCATCAATTGAACAAAAAATGTTGCGGAATTTCCTAATTTTCTCTCTGTGCTTTGTGGCAAGTAAGTATTTTATTTAAAATAATATAATGTAAACTATATAAGTTTCCAGAATATAACTGAAATATAACATTTGCCTAAAATTTTACTGCAAAAATTGTGTACCTTGCAACATTACTATTGATTTTCCTTCAGAAAAGTTCACTTCGTTATCAGCTGACCATTCATTCCTTAATCCACTTCTCGTACAGAGTCGGTATTATACCCAGAATGGTTTTATTTATTTTCCAGTTCGTGCCTCTGGAGAATTCTCGGTACTGAGCAGCCCCAAGTCCATATCTTTCAAGGGCAACGATGTTCTGCAAAGCGAGTATATCGGAGACGTTCTGTATGCGTCCGTTGGAAATGCCGTGACTAGAGACGTGCAGTGGGGTGGTCTCAATGTGGAAGATCCCTTCCATTTGGCTAATGGAGTGATTGCAGTGCTTGTAGATGGAGTTAAACACATTGCTGTAGACTCCAATGCCAAGACCTTCAGCATGGATGGCAACTCCGCCGATGAATCTCTTGATGAAATCAGTTCCGAGTTGGAAGCATCTAATATCGCAGTTTGCGATATAAATTTCAATGAATTCGAAGAGGCCGTAAGTTAAAAAGACAAATATATAATTCATATTTTACATATAACATCTGAATACCACACTAGATTTCAAGCTATCGTTCTTGCTTTGGCGATGTATCCGTCGAAGACATTAAGGATACTAAGAATTTGAATCCATCTTTACATGCAGCTGACAAGCAATTTTTGCAATCCATTGCTTATGTTAACTCTGCTGCTCAAAATCTCGGTAAGATGCAAAAAGATAGCAACTTCTTGATTTTCCGTTTGTCTCTGGAATCGATTGCTAAGGCTCATGGAGAGAAATCGGATGCTATGTTCGAAGCAAGTAAACTGGTAGCGTCTACTATTTCAAAACTTAACAAAGCTGCCCAAAAGACTAGCAGCAATGATGCCTTGGTGGTTGCAATTGCCAATAAATCATCTGGAGGACGTACAAAGCGTGAAATCATTCCTGGAGATGCTAATGTACGTTTCCGTTAGAATTTTCTTTATGAATTTTATTAATACATCTATTTGCAGACAAACACATACAACTTGGCGGAATATTACAATCAGGACTACCCAGTTATCTTCAACATCATTCTATGGTTCATGGTAACTTTTGGTCTTTCTTTATTGGCCATTTGCTACGCTATTGGTTCTATGGATCCCGGAAGGGATTCTATCATTTACCGTATGACTTCCACCAGAATGAAGAAGGACAACTAATTCCTTACTTCAAAATATCCAAAGGAGACCCTTGTATAGATCCACAATGCGGAATGCAATGATCCCCACTGTCAGTTAATTTATAAAATTGATATCATTTCCCCCAATATTGTACATTGTTCTCCTATAGAACTAATGAAATAATGAACTAGCAAAAACCACAATATTGTAAGATATGTTAAGTATTAAAAATCCATAAAAATGTTGGGTTTCCTTTTGCAAATCCAAATTCCTCTGTTCAAATTCCAAATCCCTGAATTAGGATGTTCTAATGAGTATATTTTGCTCTTTTTAGGTTTTGTTTATGTGTTGGAATTGTTTAATAATACCGAATATTCTTTAAATTTCTCTGTAATAATCATGATTCCATATATAATATAATGTTACTTAGTTTGAAAAGTGTTTAAATAAAAATCCTAAGAGAGAACTTAAGTAGTCATGAATTTCATATATTTTTCGTTATAATGTATAAAAGGTGATTTATTTTCCCTTGTGTTTTTAAAAAGTCATAATTAGCATTTTATTAAAATATTATTTTATCAAGGAGAGTAACTTTGTTCAATACAAATTTTGATGATTTTGGACGGTTAGAATTCCGAATGAAAATACCCCAATTTATGGATTTTTTCAGATAATTTATTGTGTGTCTACCACAAGGTATTTGACAGAATTCACTGGGGAACAGAGATTTTTATGTCAAATACATTTTTTGACTTCCCCGTGTTGTGGAATCTCCTTCCCTGTTTTTGAATTATTTGATGTTTCCTTATTTCACTTTTCATTGGATAAAGAAAATATTGACTAATAAACAAATCATGACCAGTATGCAATTGGTAGCAGTATTCAACAAAAACCGATTTCTACTTCACAAATTCAGACTCACCACTGAAAAATATGGGTTTCTATTCGCTGGTCGATTTACTCAGCATCGTGTGCAACAATTACTCGAGTACAGATATACTAATTTTTCATGACATGTACTTGAGTATTTATTTGTATTCAATCGTATCAGACGAACACTAACTGTGCATTGCTTACGGATCAGAGAAAGAAAAATAAGAAGCATAAAAATCAAATTCAATTTTATGAGTTATATTTAAAATATTTCATATTGAAATAAATAAAGTAATATAAAATGTCTATTGAAATCGAATCTGCAGAGTAAGAAATGCCCAATTATTTATATGTAATTTGAAATGACCATTTGCTTTCAGTGTTATTCGCCTAATACAACAATATTTAAAGGAGTCCAATTTGCTGAAAACATTACAAACTTTGCAAGTTAGATTGATTGTTTACAAATAAATTTATATTGCCGATTGTTAGTTTAATATCTATTTCAATTTAGGAAGAAACTGGTGTTTCACTCAACACCGTCGATAGTGTGGATGGATTTGTGCAGGACATTAGCAATGGACATTGGGACACAGTCTTAAAAGTGACACAATCTCTCAAGTTACCTGACAAAAAACTATTGAATTTGTATGAGCACATCGTGTTGGAGCTAATAGAATTACGTGAGCTGGGAGCTGCTCGGTCACTCTTACGAATAACGGATCCTATGATTATGTTAAAACAGCACGAACCAGAGCGTTATATACACTTAGGTATGTTCTAACATTCATCAAAATAACAAAACTCATGATGAGTTTTTATCTTACAGAAAATATGTTGCAGAGGGCTTACTTCGACCCGCGTGAAGCATATCCAGAGGGGAGTTCTAAGGAGAAGCGACGGGCTGCCATTGCTCAAGAGTTAAGCGGGGAAGTACATGTGGTGCCGTCTTCTCGTCTTTTGGCTCTATTAGGTCAAGCGCTGAAGTGGCAACAGCATCAAGGACTTTTACCTCCAGGAACCACCATTGATTTATTTAGAGGAAAAGCGGCAATGAAGGACCAAGAAGAAGAAATGTATCCAACGCAGATGTTCCGACAAATAAAATTTGGACAAAAATCACATGTAGAATGTGCACAATTTTCACCTGATGGACAATATCTTATAACGGGCAGCGTTGATGGTTTTTTGGAGGTGTGGAATTTCACCACCGGTAAAATTCGTAAGGATTTAAAGTACCAGGCGCAAGATCAGTTCATGATGATGGAACAGGCAGTATTAGCTCTTGCATTTTCTCGGGACTCCGATATGATAGCTTCAGGTGCACAAGATGGTCAAATAAAAGTTTGGCGCATTATCACAGGACAGTGCTTACGTAAGTTTGAAAAAGCACATACGAAGGGAATCACATGCCTGCAGTTTTCGCGTGATAATAGTCAGGTGTTGAGTGCTTCATTTGATCATTTGATCCGACTTCATGGATTGAAATCAGGAAAAATGCTAAAAGAATTCAAAGGTTTGTAAAGTAATAAATACAGATAATTTTTGAATATTAAAATAATTAATTTCAATCAGGCCATACATCCTTTGTTAACGAAGTCACATTTACTCCTGATGGACACCAAGTTCTGAGCGCCTCATCTGATGGAACAGTAAAAATCTGGTCCCTTAAAACAACGGAATGCCTTTCTACATACAAGCCTCTAGGAAATGAACTCGCAGTGAACACTGTTTTGATATTACCAAAAAATCCAGAACATTTTATAGTGTGCAATCGATCTAACACAGTCGTCATTATGAATATGCAGGGGCAAATTGTTCGTTCATTCTCATCGGGCAAGCGTGAGGGAGGTTCTTTTATTTCTGCGACGTTATCACCTCGAGGAGAATTCATTTACTGCGCTGGTGAAGATCAAGTGCTCTACTGCTTTTCGGTGTCATCTGGCAAATTGGAGAGAACATTGAATGTATATTTCCCAATCTTGTATTATGAAGTTAGAATGTTCATTTAATGTTTTAATTTTCAAACTTTACACAGGTACACGAGAAAGACGTCATTGGTTTGTCACATCATCCACATCAAAATCTGTTGGCAACTTATGGCGAGGATGGTTTGCTAAAATTATGGAAACCATAAATATGAAAGGACGACTATATTTCCTGACATGGTTTTAATTTTAAGCTCCTATAGACTTGTACATTTTGAATAAGAAATTTTACATAAAACTGAGTTTTTTATATATTTTAATGTGAAAATAGTACTCAGAATAAATTCAGTTTCTTGACCTTCTCGATTGAGTTCTCAACTATCAATATTGTAAGTCACATTTTTGCAATTGATTTTAATTAAGAATTATGCTAAGCTAATAAAACGACTTGCATCTTAATTGATGTCAATTTGAGGAAAACCACCTTACAATTGTGTAGGTTCATCACCGTCGCGAAGGCTAAGCACAATCCGAAAGATCAGATTAGATTTTGAGTCTGAGCGCGATAGAGTTCGAACGAAGCGTATTCTACTTCCAGCTGCAAAATGAAAAGTGATCAGATAATTGATAAAATACGCAGCAAACTTAAGGAATGCGATCCTGAAAAACGATCTGTGGTTAATATCTTTCAGTTCAATTTCACCGACACTGAAGGCTCGCTGATTAAGAGTGTCGGTGAGTTGTAATCGTCAGTAGGGACGAACGATAAGGCGCAATTTGAATAATTGTCGATTTGATGCAGTTTTTGATTTTAAAGACTTGAACATCTACGAAGGAACAACTAGTGCAGCAGATGGTGAAATAACCGTCAGTGATGAGGATTTCTTTCTGGTGGGCACCAAAGAAGCCACATTTGACGAGCTACTGGCAAACGTACATATGTGCTATGAATATCTATATTGTACCAAGATCTATAGACGTATATTTCATCTATTATTTTCAGAACAAAGCTCAAGTCAAAGGCGACACTGATTCCATTAATAAAATGATGGAAAAGTTTCGATTGAATGCCAGGAAGTAATATCAGGGAAGAAAGATCCAAGTCGATTTCATTGTCAAATTATAATGTATCTTCTATGTATATACCAATTACTTGGTATAAAGTGATTGATCTTGCTTTAAAATAAAATATTTCATGTCAAATGGTTTTTGTTTTTTTTGTTTTTGTTTGAATGTTAGAATATATGCAATAAGATAAATTGTTTATTTCGCTATGTTGGAGTAAACTGTTGGCAAGAGTTGATTGTGAGAGAGGAATCCAATTGTCTGTCAACAACTCTTGTGAAAGTGAGAGAAAATATCTCATGAGAGAGCCGCGAGTTAATCTCTCCATATAACGTTCGTCTGAAATGAAAATTAAACGAATGAGAGAGAGGAATCCAATTGTCTGTCAAAAGCTCTTGAGAAAGTGAGAGAAAATATCTTATGAGAGGCCTGCGATGTGCTCTTTCCATTTCATGTTCGCCTGTTCCGTTGCAATGCTGCGCTGTGTTGCGGTTCGGAAAAATGAAATAAAACGAAATCGCAGTTATTTTAAATTTTTTTATTTATTTGCAACGCATGAAACAAAATGTAATATGTTCAATCAAAACTTAAGACATAGTAGCAGTTCTTTTGAAACTGTTTGGTTAGATATACAAAATAATCAATAATAACAATAATAACAAATTCAAGTTATATTGCTGTTCAAAAAACTTAGCATTAAACAATAATATTTGTATAAATCAAATGGGAAAAGAATACAATACAGTTATTTTGGGTATTTGGTTTGTAAATCAATGTTATTTAACGTCAATTAAATATTTATTTCTTATAGAATCTAAACACTTTATTTTATAATTTACTTTAATTCTTTTATTCACTTTATATTTAATGTTAACATGAAATTGTGTAGGTGTTCCGCCTTTATTAATTTTTGCTTCTTGGTTTAATATTTTTGCATTATTCGACTATTTTTGTTATGTATTAATGTTTAATTTTATATTGGAAATATTAACTTGCGTTCATTTATAACATTTTCGTTTTATCGCCTAATATATTATGCTTGTATATGTGTTTGCATTTGTCTGTTGGTTGCATGTCATCGATTTTTATTTATTTAGTTTTAGTAAATATGTTTATCCATTTCTTTCTAACATTCATTCACTAGTATTTTAGATATTTTCCATATTTCCAATAGTTGCATTAATTTTTTTACTAAAGATTAGTTTAACATAAACTTTCCATTGTTTACTTTTAGTTAATCTTTATGTTTTGAATTTTGTTTGGGATTTCTTTGATTCTTTCCATTAACAAAATCGCAATCATTAACAAAATCGTTTTTGCATAATTTTTCAAAGATTTTCCTTCTTCCACTGTATGATGTACTTTAATATTCTTTTTTTAACAACATTTCTTTAATACGTGTTTAATATATGTTTTCTTTTTGTTTCAATTCGTAAAATCATGTTTGAAAACACCTACTTTTAAATTTTAAATGTTGTTTTTATTCTCTTAATAATTATTTTTGCTTCATACTTTATTTTTCTTGTTACGTGCTCCATGAAACCAATAATTATGTCGTTAAAATGTAATCTGTTTCTTTCTCGTTTATCAATTAATTTAATTAATTTTTTTGTAACCTTGCAAATTCTTAATAAAAATTGATAATTTATAAAAAATGTTGCTTACAAAGGATCGTTTTTAAAACAAAGAAAAAACTCTTAAAATTAAATGACCAAATAAATCTTGTGTATATTTGTAAATATTTGATTAAAATTGTATATTTATTTTTATCCACATGACGCGTGCCTTTAATTATCATTTTTGTATTCAATTTACTTCTAATACAATATTTGGTTTTGTCTACGAACATTAATAAAATTTCATGTTTAACTTTATATGTTGCACTAACACTAATTATTTTTTTTATTTGTTTAAATTTAATTTTCGTTTAAGTTTTTGTTTAATTATTTGGTTGTGAGGTTTAGTTGACTTTCTGTTTAATTATTCATGATTTAATCTAAGTTTTAGTGAAGTTGTGGCATCTCGACCTTATTTACTTCGGACTCAAGTTCTGCCAAAACTGAAGTTTTAAATGTTCGTTTGTCCAATTTTTAGTGATATTATTTATGTTTCGTTATGTGTTCAAATGTGTACAAATGTCTAACAAAATACAAATGTTTTCCCGCAGAAAAGTTTCTGGTTATCTCACGGAATCAGGGTCCATTGCCCACCGGCTTCGATAGGCAGAAATTGAGAATCAGGGAATCCTAATGAAATGCAATAATCCAATTGGAATCAAGAACAATTCCGACTGTTCGAAAACGATCACGAATTTTTTTGATAATAGAATTTAGTTTCGTCTGCAAAAATGATTAAATTCGCCTCTTTTAGCACAAGTTTCTGTTATTCGTGATGCTTTAAACCGTTTAATGCGTTAAGCATTGTTTTAATACCTCGATTAACTGCTTGCATTGCGTAATATGTTAATAGTTATTGATTTTCTGAAATTACTTTTCCAATATTATTCTATTACTTTAGTTTTTCAATTTGACTTCGTAAATCTATTAATTTTCTCGACTTAATAATGGTTTGCTGGAAGATGCAGTTTTGATAGTCACTAATTTTTGTTTAACTTTTCAATTTTATTTAAAAATGCATTTGTTTGCATTCCTTGCTGTTGTTGCTTTCCTATTTCTTTCGTAAATCTTTTATATAACTACTCAGCTTATTGTTTTATGTTCTCTTTGTTTCGCTTTGTTGATTACACTTTATTCAAATTGATTTATATCTTGCTTAATTCCCCCTATAAATTTTAATTATTATTGAGCATTTTAGAATTGTATAATTTTCCGTTCACCTTGAAATTTAAAACCTAAAAAGTGCTTACAAAATTATTTTATATATGTATTTTAAGGTAAAACAAATCAATTGAAATTCCTTCCGTTATTGTTGCGGCATGCATATGCTTCTGTTAAAAGAATTCCTTTTTTTATAATTTCAGTGTTACTTCTTGCTTTGTTACTCTTACTTTTTATTATTAAATCGTATCAAATATAAAAATCAACAACTTTTCATTTCTTCTCAATGAAATTTTTTTTGTTTTCGTTTTCCTCATGTGGATTTTCTTATATTCTGTTCCTATCTCTTCGATTTGCAACAGTTTTGCATATAAAACGGGTTTGTCTCTTCACCGATCGCGGTCCCCCCGTGGCTTCTGCTGCGCCACATCCAAATACCTACGGGAACCTCGTACACCCTCCTCCCATTAATTGTTATTATTGTTGGCAACGCATTAGATTTGTGTTCCGTGGAAACTAGCTTACGTATTTCATATTTGTATCATAACTCCTCTCGGGTCGCAGATCGCTCCGGCGACCGCCGTCCTCTGTTGTTCACTCCATCGCGAGCAGCTGCAGGAGTTTCCTGTGGAGTTTCGCCCATCGTTAGACGTTCTCCAGGTGGTTCAGGGGCTCCATGTTGTCCGAGTCGAAGCGCACGTCGTTGATGTAGATGTCGTGGTGGTGATGGTGGTGGTGGTGCTGCTGCTGCTGTTGCTGTTGCTCGTCCTCGCCATTGTCGTTCTCGTTGTCGATGTCGTCGTCATCGTCGTCGTCGTCGAGCATGATCTCGTCGCCGGCGGCGTTCAGCAACATCCCAGAGCCGATGCCGGCGCCCACACCCGCGATACAAATGTGCGGCGGTGGCGGGACGCTGGTGGGCGGCAGTGGGGCGGGCGGGATGATGAGGCTGCCGCTGTTGATGCCGTGCAGGCTGCCCGAGATGCTGCCGCCGCTCTGCAAGTGACGACGACTGGAGCTCAGACCTGCTGGGGAGCCATGGAAAGGGATGAAAGAATGTTATAGATTGGCATTGTCTACCGCGACATGGGCGTCGACATACGCTAGTGATTGCCGGTAAATCAATCGAAAATAAAACAGTACAACTCAACGGGTTGAAAGAATTTTAAAAACTGCAAGCAAACCAAAGAGAAAAATACAAAACACACTCCCAGGATATATAAGCACACACATATATAGTACATATATTTCCCGTATTCCCGTGCGCCCAGGTTCCCCGATGCACTCACCAGTAGCACTTGTGGTCGAATCGTAGTGGGCCGCGTTGCGATGGAGGCCCCCCAGTTGCCTGGGGTGGTTCCTACGTTTTCTTTTGGAGTGACAGAGTGTGCATAGGAGACAGATTAGGAACGAGACGACGAGTAGAGTTATTATTATTAGAACGCCGTGATCCTCCTCGGGCGCTTCCATTATACCTATGTCCGTAGCGAACGTGTAGCAGCATTGCATTGCAGTTGGGGGAGATTAGAATGTTTATATATTGTTAGATACGCACTACTATCGCTCGACGCTGACAGACATACATTAAGAATAGACTAGCATATTGGATGTACTATGGTGTACTGCATATAACTTAGATATAACATAATCAATCGGATATGGTGTTAGTTGTGTGTTAACGATTGGCTGGGCTTTAGTGATTTGGCATTGCATGTGTGGGCGTGAGAATGTTCGGTGTTAGTTTTGAGTTTATGTGCTCTACCATTTTAGCAGTAATTGGATTAACTGGTCAATAGTTTATGGGTGGCTTTCTTTAGTGGTGAGTTTATCTACTCTTAAGCTAAGCTAGTCGGTGTACAACGCAAACAAAACTCGGATGCAACACGAAAGATCTCACTACACTGAGAAAGATACGAACTGATGAACGATAAATGCAATGGTCGGAATGATCTAAGCTGTGGTAGTGACAGGTGGTGCGATTAGTCTTAATTAATGGTGCTGAACACTAGATGAAATGGGCGGTGGACAAAACATGACAAGACATAGTACGAAAACTGAGTAACACACGAAAAGAGTGAAATGCAGATGATGTAATTGACTATTTAAATACTAAAAAAAAGGTCGTCTTGTGATGAAGAAACTAATGACAAAATTAGATCATCTATGACTCGCTCGAACACGATACTTGGTTAGTCTACAATAACTAAGTACTAACAAACTCGTACCACACAGAAATGGAAAATGAAAATCAGTCTAATGTAATGACAAAACGAAAAAACAAAAATGCAACAGGAATAAAGAGTACACAGGACCAACTTCTACACTAACTAAGAGAGATGAAACGATGTTTAATAGAGAATGAGACGCTTTCAGTTCTGAGCAGCAGGTGGGAATTCATTCTACAGACCGCACGAAGGGTGCGCGCGGGCAAGCTTTCTATGAGCCGGTGGATAGCGCAATCTATGCAAACTATTCGGAGATCGGATGCGTGCGCGTGTATGCGGCGGCGATGGATGAGTGGTGAGCGAGTGTATTAAATGTCGATCTGAGGGCTGACTGATGGTGTGTGATGTGTAGACATTTAAGCAGTTATTAGTATAAATTAAGGACTCACATGTTTCGTTAATTGTTTGTACGGTAAAGAGGAAGAGGTTGGTGAAGAAATGCTTTCGCTTTGGGTTCGGGGTTTGGGGTTTGGGGTTCTAAAACAGATTTGTCCATGTTCAGTTTTGTCGGCTGTGCTTGTTCGTCATTAGGCTTAGCGAATTCTCAAAGGTTTCGGATTGTTGTGGCCAAAACAAATCAGATCTCAATGCGATGGATGTGGATAGCTCGGGAGAGCAGGGGCTCAAAGGAACGTGTGGATGGTGAGGGACCAAATAGCCAAGCCCAACAGTTGTAGCGTAGTCGGTAGTTTAATGAGATTCCCGTCGCCTGAGATGGGTGTCGATAGAGAGAGACACAAAGAGATATATGTACACATAGAGAGAAAGAAGATTTACTCAGAGTAAGTAAGAGAGAGAGGCAGAGAAGAGAGAGAGGAGTCAAATAATAAGGTATAACGAGTTCAAAAGATAAGAGAAGAAAAGAGAGAAAAGAGAGAGAAAGAGAAAAATGAACAATTGTCAGTCAATCAAAAGTTCAAAACTAAACACTTTACTTTCTAAATACATATTACTATATCAATATCATATCCTTATTCCTTCCTATGTATGTATATATGTATGATTTTCTCTATAACTCGCCTAGTGAGGAACGCAATTAGAGAACTGAAAATGTGGCGAATTCTAAAAGCAAACTTACAACGGGAATAATAGGAAACACACAAATATATCTATGAAAACTACGGCTGGAACCCCTACGGACATCTACTCGGAGGGGCTGCGGGAAAACTGGTTACAGAGGTTATATACAATACAGAGAACTAGAGAAAAAATAGTAAAACGTGCTGCTTTCGTAAGGACCCGCTTTGCTAGATATTGTATGGGTAGAAGTACAGCAATTTCCATGACATTCTTTAATATAAGTAGGCTACTATAAGTAGGTTAATATAAGTAGGTATATATAACTAGGTTAATATAAGTAGTATAACATAGTTTAATGCTCCGACCGAGCTAGGTGCAGGTTCTGGGTTTAGTACTTGTTATTATGAATAGGTGCAGCCGACCTTGCGAGCAACACTGTGGACGACTTTGAGCCCGGTGTGAACCAGTGCTAGCCAAATATTGGTCGTAAGGTCGGCCGCGGTTTATATAGCATAGGTTTATAGGTATAGCATATTGTTAATTATTTATTAGATATTTAGTTAGTATTGATTTGAAAGTGTTCGTCTGGTTCAAGTTTTATGTTTATTTTAATGAACTAAATCGAAAATGAACTAAAGTGGAACCTAATTGGATTTAGAGAAATGAAATAAAAATTAACGATTGCATAGTTTTGATCCAATTTGTCTCAATTTATTTTCGTTTCAAGGTTTTCCAATTAGGCGTATTTAACAATATGCAATCGTAATTATAGTACGGAAATTCTATTGAAATGAACAATAACAAACCAAAATGATGTCATATAATCGTAATATAAAACTTAAATCATGGAAACTTAAACGGTTGAGCAAGTTTTGTTTTTTTGTTTTTGTTATCCGTTAATTTCCATTCGAATATTGTGCAAACAGAAATCTGTTTCGTAAACAAACTCATTCTCGGGGAAATCAACTGAATTCATTGGCTACGAAACTTAAACATATGTAAATAAAGTAGAACAAACAAAGAGATTCAAATTAATCGAAAGAAGGAAATTAAAATGAACTGAACCGTTCGACTCACTCACGACTCACAGTGCAATTCGTCACTATCGTCGCCGGGCCCGCAGTTCTTGACGCCGTCGCAGCGCAGCTTGTCCGAGATGCAGTAGCCGACCTCGCACTGGAAGTGGTAGGTCGACTCGCAGAGCAGCCCGATGGACGGCGGCCCGGGGCCGGAGTCCTGGATCTCGGTCCAGACGATGCGGAAGCCCTGCGAAAGATGTCGAGAGGTGCTTTGTTAATGCCTTGTTCACAGCCTGGCAGAACGGTGTTTGTCAACGTGTCATCAATTCGTTATTAAATTCCACATGCGTCCCCTGCTGCGGAGAATAATGGCGGCCGCCGGATGCCCGGATCCGCGGCGATTGCCCGGCGAATTCCCACCTCATAATCGCCAGCCATCCATCACTCAATCGCACAATCAATCACTCATCTCCCATGTGCCGGCGACAGCGCCGGAAGCGGCCCGCGTCCCCGCAGGGACCGACCGACGACCGTTGGACAGATGCCAGTCGCGTCTGTTGTAAAAACCGTTGCGGTTTTTTCGTCCCCTCGCCACCTGGCGCCACGGCCACCGTCCCGCCAGGCGACCCCTGTCGAGGTTCGTTTCTGACTCACCGGTGCCCCGACGGTCTTGTCGCTGGTCGTGAAGCTGATGCGCGCCGTCTGCCCGGTGGAGATGTAGTGCCACTGCTCGATGGGCGGCTTCTCGCCGCACAGCTCCAACGGCGGCTGGTCGGAGTCGACGTTCACCCAGAGTCGCAGCACGGCGGCGGGGCAGCCACGGCCTGTGGACGGAACGGACGTAGATGTAGGAAAATGTATTGCATTTCAAAAGGGTGTGGGGGAGAGAGCGAGAGACTCACTTGCCGGGTCGCCCTCGATGGAGAAGTGCTCGAAGTTGATCGAGAGCTTGTACCCGGGCCGGGCCGTCATCAGCCAGTTGCAGGCCATCGAGGCCATGCCCTTGCCGGGCGCCTTGTAGCCGGCCGGGTAGTTGGGCGAGGTGATGATGCCCGAGTCCTCGTTGGAGAAGTTGCCGCCGCAGTCGCCCGCATCGGTCTTGGCGGCCTCGAAGAAGTAGCGTGCTTTGAACCCGCTGGCGACATTTTCTTGATCAGTATGCAAAGTGATTCTCAGACCAACCGCGCCCCTTGGGCTCTCGACGGGGCCGGGAGCTGTTAGACCACAGTATCGACCAAGAAAGCGATCGTTGTTGTCTCGGTAGACAACGTACATTTCCAGCCAGTCTTCAAAGCAAGCCCCGGACCTGTGGAGGGAACAGCAACGAGAGACGTTGCCGACATTCCGTTAGCCAGTCGATCGAAAGCCATCGTAGCCGATCAGGACTCACCCATAGGCGCCCGCTGTGGCGTTCGTGTTGCCGTCCGCCTTCACCTTGAAGTGGTCGAAGACGATGGTCACCTGTTCGTTGGGCTCGGCCAGGAACAAGTACGAGCAGTTCGTGTCCGACGGATAGTTGGAGGGATATCGAGGACTGTTGAGTTCGCCGCGCTTCTTGGAGCTGCTCACGTAGGTGAAGCTGCAGGTGCCGTCGGGCGCGGCGGTGCCGGGGATCTTGTACTCGGTCTCGAAGGTGTACTTGCCCTTGAAGCCGCGTCCCTGCAGCTCGCCGGAACTGAAGACCATGGCCAGGCGCGGCCCGTCACTGGTCACGCGCTGCGTCTCGTTGCCGCACAGCTCGTAGTCGAATTTGTCGTAGGCATCGGCGGTCTCCTGGCCCTTCAGGTAGATCTTCAGGTAGCCATCGGTGCAGTTGGACCTGGCCGAGAGATGGGGGTCAGTGCGGGGCAACGCTAAGGATTAGTACTAGACAGGGCTACTCACTCGCTCTTGTCCTTGTGCTCGACCTTGGGTATGTCGAACGCCGAGAATTCCAAACGCACGCGCTCCAAGTGCTGCGCATCCTGCATGCCGTAGATGAAGTACCTGCGAATTCGGTTTTCGTTATTCGGCGGACTCGAGGGAGGGGAGGAGGACGGCGGCCGGGGGTGGCGCGACTCACCTGCAGACGGTCTTCGGGATGTACGGGTAGGGGTAGTTGGGCGATAAGACCGATCCAGTCGATTCCTTCCGCGAGAGAATCTTTTGATCACATTCTGAGCCACGTATGTGAATGCCATCGTTTTCACCTGAGTTGGCGGCGAATCGTGTCGTTCGGCAGGTGGAGTGTTAGTGTTAGGAGGGGAGCAGACGAAGCAGAAGAGGCGGTTCGGGAGGGAGAAAATCGAGAGATTAGCACGGGTTCTTAGGCGGTTTGCCGAGAACAAAGGGGCGCTAAATGCAGCAACCGCTGCCCGGCTCCCTTGACATGAACATGCACATACAGTAGACGCAAAATATGTCGGTCCATCGAGAGAAATCCGAATGTCGAAATTCAGATCCAGATCCATGGCTTAAGGAGTCCTCACTTCCGTCCTCGTCAGTCATTAATGTTTGTTTGTGCAGTCATAAAATGTGCGTCTGTTCGTGTCGCTGTTCGTCCGACCTCGTTGGGTCAATATAAATCAATACATACATACAGTGAACATAACAACAACAACGGCAACGATGAAAATGTGGTTTTGTCTACTTACGTATAAAATCTAATTTAACAAAACTTTCGCTAAATTCATAAATTCCTTTAAAGCCACGATTTTGTGTATTTGCGGTTCTGGGTAACGTATAAAAATGAACAAAAAGGCTCGATTCGCTTGAGTATAAAACTAAATTTCTTTGTTGTCCGCAATATGTACCGATTAATGCTGACGAGTTGTCGGGACCATCGTACACTTTGACAAAGTCAAATGGGCAGCTGTGGAGTACAGACAGAGAGAAGACGGTGAGCTGAGGTGTGGGAGGGGGGTCGGCGGGGGTTCACGTGGTTGACAACCGGGTACAGGGCACGACTTGAGCGGGGTCGTGCGCTGGCGACCCACTCCTCAAGTTGGGCCGTGCACGCCGGGTTCTCGGATTGCGTTGGTCAGCACTCGGTACTCACTGTGGTCCACCAAAAAACAGATCGAAATCGCGAAATTCTAATCTAACTCTCTGATTCGATTCGCCAAGAAACTGATATGTGCACGACATATCCTTCGGATAGGCACCTGGATAGGTTGGCGATATGAGAGCGCCCGTCTTGTTGATGCTCATGCTGGGCGTGATCGTATAGGAACATGGTGAGCCAGCGATGGGAATACCGATTTCATATTCCGCTGCAGGGCGGCCGCACCAGCGTCGAGAGAAGAAACAGAAACGAGAAATGAACATGAGAGCGGTTTGAATGAGTTGGCTCTGGCTGTGTCGCTCTCGCCGTCGACCCTGGGAGTCGTCCTACTTACATGCATTTATAAACCTATAATGGCCGTCGAACAAATCAGGCATTGATACATTTTTATTGCTATAGAACGAGATGGCTATCGCCCGATACATGGATATGCGTCGCCGCGGCGGGATCGTGCCGCAGTAGCGCCCGCCGAAGGGCGAGTTGATCAACTCGGCGGGGTCCGATGATTGCACCTCAGAGTAGATATCCATGTACTCGTGAACACAGCTGCAAGGAACCATGGATCATGCAAGGAATCGTCGTGGGTCACGGAATGCTCGAAATACTTACGTTGGTAATTCTCCAACGGCCGATCCACTGCGAGGAGGCGGGGTGAGGAGAGGCGAGGCGAGGCGAGGCGAGGCGAGGCGAGACGTGGCATGCGGGGGGAGAGAGTTAAGATCGGTCGAGGTGATTAAGGACAGACCGGGGTCGCACTTACTCTGGTGGACTTCCTCTTAGATTAAACGATGTAAAAACTACTTCTACGCGCTGTCCCGGCCCTGCTAGGAACGTGTACAGACACTGCCTCGATTCGTTCTGCGGATTGTGCAGCAGGGGGGCCGAGAAGGTTCCGTTCTGGGGGCCGCCGATGCGCGAGACGAAGGTTTGGTCGCATTCTGGAAGTAGATCAGAAAACGGATTTCAATATGCATCAATAAATCTCGATTCGGCTTGGCTCGGCTCGGTTTGGGCCAGTGGTGAGAGCTCGACGGGCGAGTCGAGGAACGGAGCGAGGAGGCAGAGAGAGGGCGAAAGAGCGAACTACTGGAGTGACGAACTACTGGAGCCGAGCGTGAAGAGTCTCTTCTTCGGTCGCCCTTGGTGTGGGTGTGGGTGGTGGTGTAGGAGAGTTGTGTTGTTGTTGTTTTTCGAGAGGAAGGTGAGAGTGTCTGTTTGAGCGACTGTGTGCGCGTGTGTGAGTTTGTAGCAAACAACAGCAACAACAAGTACTAGACATCGACAACGAACGCATCATTTGAGTAACGCAAAGAATAACGGAAAACAAGAATCATCGCAACTACGCAACAACAACAACAACAACAACACAACAAGAGGACCTACTTGGAGCTTTCGTCGGTCTCGGCAGGGGTTCCAAAAACGCCACGGCCGGCATCCGGGGCTGGGGCTCCGCGTTGGGTCCGCCTCTTAGTTCAGAAGCGCCCGCTTTGGACGCCACTGCCGAGAGATAGAGAGAGAGGGAGACAAGAGAACAAGAAACAAACAAGATCGATTAAATACAAGCATATTTTCAAATGCAGCAACAAATCTGAAATTGTCAAATTTTCAAGCACAGCATTTCTCGCTCTCCCGCTCTTTCTGTTTCTCTCTGTTGTAGGTGGCCGAAGCTACGCCCACGCCCACGCCCACTCCCACGGTCATGGCCACGGTCACGTGTCCCCGAGCCGTGAGCCGCGACCGCAGCCGCGCCCGAGTTGTGCGTGTGGGCGGGCTATTGTGTGAGTGTGCGTGTGTCTGAGTGCTTCTGTTGTTTCGCAGGAAATTGTCATAAGCTTCCCTCGCTAGCGCCTGATCGCGCAATCAACGCCGATTTCGCGCGAACTACTGCAACTGATTGCTTCGTGCCGCGGGCTCTCGTGTTCCCCGATTGCAACAGCATCGACAGCAGCAACGCCAAACGTGGCAACAACAACATTGGCAACTATACCACCGACGACGACACGAATTCCAGTTGCACAAATGCACATAATTCTCGTCTGTATTTTGCATCTGTCGCTACGGGAAAGGAACGAGCAGACAGACAGACAGGCGAACGGACAGACAGGCGGACGGGCAAACAGCAGCAGGATATCATTGACATTGCACGCATTTGTTTTCGAAATTCGAACAAGCGACCAGGAAACCCGACACATTCGGCCCTTGGGCAGGGGACGGGGCGAGGACGAGGACAAGGTCGAAGACGGTAACGGGTTGGCGATTGGGACCGTGTTCGCCACGAATTCGATTGCCACGAAAATTTGAATTGAATTTGGGATTCGCATGTGAGATATTTTAATGCATTTAACTCTATTTGAAACTCAAATTATGTGGTTGCAGCAAGCCAAGCGCATTGACCACAAATCGGCGGCTGCGTCCGAGAGACTTCACGAAAATAAGGCAAAAGTGTCGGGTAATCGAGTTCCATGTCCCGGGAGCCCGAAGCCAGGAGTCGATTCCGGCTCAGAGACGGCAGGTTTTTTGCGCACAAACTGTGACATGCAAGTGCTGTGTGTGATGGCTGGGCTGCGAGGAGGGAGGCGAGGGACGAACGAGAGAGACCGGAAATCGTCTGTTGTGTGAATGTGTTTGTTTGTTTGTTTGTTTGTTTGCTTGTCTGCCTGTGTATTTGCTTGTTTGCTCGCTGGTCCGTTTACTTGTGCCTGAGTTTCGCCCGCAATCTAATTGCGAGCCATTTCAGAAAATGCGAGCCACGAGTTGTTTTCAGTAATTCTGCTTTCAGTAATGCGAGCAATTAAATCGTGTAATTAATTCAGTGTCGTGTCGTAATCAAATGAATGACACCACAGCCGTCCCCACCAGCGGGCCACAGGCGCCAACGCCAGCGGCAGCAACAAAAAGAAAGGGCACAAGGGATCAACAAGAACCAGCAAATAAATGCACTTGTGGTCAAAGTGGTTCAGTTTCCCGCCGGAACCCAATGAAACGCTTTTGAATTGCTTGGAACTCGCTCGAAGATTAAAAATGTAGTTTTCATCTTAGGGTGTATTCGTGTTCACGGCGGTGTGGTTGCTTCCGACGCTCCCAGCAGCTGTTCTTAATGCCGGTCTTTCGGCTGTTATTGTTGTTGTTGTTGGTGGCATTAATATTACTCAGTTTGCTCGTGAATACACTCGGCGGGGTGGGGCCGTCGGAAGCCGTGAGGCATTTAAATCGCAGTAAAATGTTGTCCCAAGTGTGATAACTCAGTGCATCAGCGGAACCGCCAATAAAGACCGTAAACAGCACACACACACACCCGCGCGCACGCATATCTCAGCTCACACATTTGCAAATTATCCCCCTGAGAGCCCAGGAGGAGAGAAGGGAGGGGAGGGGAGGACGCGCGTGTTTACGAGTGTGCGTGCGGCTCAGGCGCTCCCCACAATATCTAATATCTAATCTCCTCCTTTCCTTCGCCTCCTTCGCCTCCTTCTTCACGCACTTGGCCCAAGGATCCGCTCGAAATTTTAATGGATTTCACTCTGTAGTTTGCGTTTCCTTCGCTGTCACGGCCTGAGTTCTGCGATTTCCTACGAGGTTGCTGTCTGCCTCCTCCCCTGGGGCCGAACACAGAGCAGCAATTATGTGTGATTAGTGGGGCCGGGAGGGGGTGGCGTCTGGAGCACCCATGATCGCACGAGTGTAAAATCCTTCAGCAAGAGGTTTCGCGCCCAACCTTGGAGGGCTCAAGGCTTTGATGCCGTCGGCAGGCGGGACAAAAGGTGCGAAACAACTATTTCCCAGAATAGTGAACTGCGACAAAGGCATCGACACCGAGGACGGGAACGGGGATGGCGACCAGGACGAGGACGAAGTGAGGCGATTCCGGCGAACAACCTCTCGAAACGGTGGCCGGGCAAACGGCGTGTGTTTCCCGCCCTCGACGGTGGAGGGTTAGGGAGGAGCTCAATTAAAAGTTGTGTTCATCAAATCGCACACACGGCCAACAACGTGGCGAAGGAGCACCTGGGCGAGGCGAGAGCTCGAGGGCGAAGAGCGAAGGGGAAGGATGGAATGAAGGACGAGGCAAGAAATGACAGAGCGCGTGAGGGAAGCCAACAGCTTCAGGAGCTGTAAACGAAGCTTAAGCTGATGCCATATGATGATGCGTCCGTTCCCCAGCGTCCTAATGATCGCCTAATTATACACATACACACTCCGCACACACACAGCTGCACGCCCGTTCGGGATAATTTGTTACTCAGTCGGCCTGAACACGAGTGGCTTTTAGGAGAAAAGTTGGAGCCGAGCACCTGGCTTCCATTACGGCAATTACGGTCGTCGAAGGGTTCCGAGGAAAGGCATGGGCTTAGCTTGGATTGGCGGAGATTACGGCAGTTGTTATTGTATCAATTTAATCATCGTCAATCAGGATTCATTAAAAACGGTATTAGCAAAAAATCGCTTTTTTCACTTTCAATTATTCCTGTTCAATTATTACTCTGTTCCGGCAGAGAAGCTCGTGCTCGTGCGAAAAGTTCCAGTTTATGAAATTTAATCATGCTGCATACTTCAACTGCAACGGCCCAGAGGGCGTCCCTCGTCCTCCCGCCCCCACTCAGCGACTCGAGAGCCATTTAGGTGCTTGCTCCAATCACGGTTCCATCCATCCAAGTCGACAGCCCGGCCCGGCTCCGGGGGGACGTTTATTTAAATGGATTTCAGGTGTTGCCCAGGTGTTTATGAACGCGCAAACACACTCACAATGCTCACCGTACCCACGCCCACGCCCACACCCACACACTCTAGCCGGGGCGTCGTTGCAATGCTGTATCGAACTTCCACTCAAATCATCTCTCGTCCGCCCGTCCGCCCGTCCGTCCGTCCGTCCGTCCTGTTATATGGAGCGCATTCATAATTGAAAAGGGACGCCGTTGTAAAATTCCTGGCCTGGATGGAGCTCGTCGGAACTTCGTTGCTCCAAGTGCAACAACGTGTCTGTCAGAAGTTTGACGTAGAATAGAAAAAAGCTTTTTAATGCAAAGAAAGAGGAACAAGTGGACGACGGCGAGGCGGGGAGAACTCGGCTGGAGGGGCCGCTTCCGATGGAATGTAATGCTTTTTCTGTGTAAATTTGCACGAGCCCTCGGGTCGAGCTCTTTCAGGAGAAACTACGACGCCTAGTTCTGTAGTTTCCATCGGGTTCTCGTAGTTCAATCTGCGCCGATTTTCCAGTGGATCGGCCTCACAACCCCCCCTCGAACCCTCGAAGGTTTACCGACAATTAAGTAATTCTCATCCGCTTGAAGCCAAACAGGCTCACTTTCGCTTTCACAACAATTTAGTCCTAAATCCCGCCCATCCCGGGGAAGTGCTTTTTTAGCAGAATCCAACCAACACCCCCAAGCAAACAAACAACCCCAAGTGGAGGACAACTTCAGCTGAGTGGCGACCGTTTACGAGACCGCTGGAACGTCTGGTGGAGAAGATCGACCGCGGCCCTCCACCGGCTCCACCGCCCGGATATTTAAATTCCAAAAATAAAAACCGCGAAAACTCAACACAAACAAAACTTTCCCACAGCCTTTCGCGACCTTGCGGGTCGAGGGGGCGGGCGGAGGCGGAGGAACCTCCTCTGGGGAGAAGTTTCATTTGTAAACAAAATCCCCACGCAACGGCAGCGGCAACGGCGGAGCAACTTTTGGCGGACGACCGAGGTTTGAATGCACATTGGAATTTATTACTTTGCAAACATTGAGGATTCCCCAAGTTCGGACTCCGACCACGACGACGACGATGATGATTGACTTCCCACAACGACGGAGGGACGGAAGCCCCCGTGGGTTCAAGTCGGAAAGTTCCGTCTATAGCTAGCGGGAAATCATTGGGTTTTCAGAATTTCCGCATTAACATCGCTTTTTCCAGATCCGCGCCCCAAGGAAAACTATCGAGTGTGAAGCTGTCTCCAGTTCTACAGAAACGTGTCGCGCTGGGTCTTTCGAGCGATTCCTTAGCTCCAAGGCAGCGTCAATGGACGGCGAAACCTTGGCCTACGGAGGGTACTTGGAGTAATTTATGACTTCCCATCCATTTTGTATTCCCAGGCGATCGCGTTGCCAACCACTTAGAGCCGAATGTCTTGCGACGCACGCAGTACAGACAGCAGGAGGAGGAGTAGGAGGTCGTCCTTCGTCCTGTGCAGACGCCAGAAAGAGGGCCAGTGGATCAGGGCTAAGGAGCACTTTCATTTGACACTGGCACCACTGCCACGAGTGGGCAGGGTCGGAGGCAGGGCTTCGCACAAATCAATCAATAATTGCCCATCAAGCCAGAGAAAGAGAGATAGTGAGGGAAAGAGAAAGAGACCGGGCTGTCGCTGTAGACGATATCGCTGATGGAGAAGACACTAAGTCAACAGCAACGTCGAGATGCCTCATATTTTACATTCTCGGCGTTTTCCAACCTTCCTCGCCCCGCCCACATTCGCACTCTGTGTTTTTGTGTCACGGTCGGAAAAACGGAAAATAAAGAAAATACCCGACCCGCGACCCCCGACGGCACCCTTGAAATGTTGAAGCACTTTTATCGCAACCAGAGCCATGATTAAGCACTCGAGTCTGAGCTGGAGACAGATGCAGAGGCGATGCCGACGGAGGGAGGCGAGGTTGGGCCCGGGTCGAGGGTGCGGGAGGGGCCCGGGTTGGGGGCGTACGCGAGAAAACCTGATACCATCGGCGAGCGATTGTGCATCATCTCGCAGCATGAAATAATCGCGCCCAGAGTTCGAACTAAAGACCTCATTAAAATATCTGCGGAAAGGACGGAGCACGAAACGAGGGCGACGAAGAAGAACTGGGTGAAGGAGAAGAGAGGGGAGAGAGATAAGAGAGGAGAGGGACTGAAAACGACCAGATTCGACGAGTCCAGATTCGAGACGGTTTGCTTGCTGAAGTGGCTAAGACGATTATCTGCAACATCGGTTGTGCCTCCTCGGGCCCGGCTCCTTCAGCCCCGACCCCGCCGCCCGTCGGCACTGGCGATTAGGCGGACTCACGCCCTGACTTCCGGAAGAGGACGACGAGGAGAAAGCGGAGGACGAGCCCGGGGCTGAGCCCGGCGAGATGATTTCCATGATGCGGGAAAATGTTCGACGACGAGGACGTTGTGTTGTCGCAGGCCAGCAAAGTCGTCGTCGAGGACGTGTGAAGTGCGGAGTCCAAGGGCGATGGAGGTCGGACGGATGCTCGTTTGGAGGGTCTTCGCGCGCAGCACTGCGGATCCTGATTGCGCCCTTGAGCGAGAGGACTCTGCGTCAGGAAGAGCGACCGCGGCGCGGGGCTTGGGCGGACTCGCGATCTCGCTTGAATAGACACAGTCTGGATCGCCCCAGAGCTACGGTCGCTTCCTCTCCAGAAACTGCTATCGAAGCTGGTTTTGCGAGCTGTGGCCGAGGGGTCAACGGGAAGAGGGAGGTGGAGGAAGCGACCGAGACAGAGGGGTTGCGATAACCTCGCTCTCACAAAAGACCCCTGGCTGCCCTCCGTCGAGGGGAACTCGGTGTCCTTCGATGATTTCCATGTGAACGAACCGGGGCTGGGCGCCGTCGACCGGTCGGCTCGGCCGAGAGCAAAAACGCCAGAGATACAAAAACACCACCTGCAGAGACATTTGAATCTTGTGTCCGCCAGAAGAAAGGCACATAAGGGGGGCCAAACAACAATGAAAAACTATCGCCACTGTTTGCTCAGACGTGCCTTTGTTCGCGTGTCCGTGTGCGTTTGCGTCTGTGTGCGGACTCGATGCAGATCTGTGTCAGCGTCGATGTAGTCGAGTATTTATTCGGGAGTCCTAAATGATGAATTTCAAATTTATTAGTTCTCCTTTCTCCCTCTTCTTCTTCTTGCTCCTAGTCTTCGCTCGGTCTGCCTTTGACAGGCCACACAGGCGGACGGAAGCATCCAGTCGGCAGATGAACGGAACAGGTCGGCAGGGCGGGTGCACAGAAGGTGGGCCACAGACCGGATGGAGGATGCATGGAAGGGGGCGTGGTCGTGGCATGGGGCGGTTTTCGTCCCTCCCCCGGCGACGCGTTGACATTTCAATGAACTAAAGAGTTCACCGAAGATTTATTGGTTTCCTGAACTCGCCGGCCGGCAAGGATTAAGTGTGCTGCCCGAGTTATTGACACAATGGATGAACTTCAGACGGGCTCCTAGAGAGGGTGGCGAATTCCTATCCTTCTTCCCCCATTGTTGTCTGCGGCCCGTGACACACGTCATGTGCATGTGGCCACTGCGAGCCACTCGCACGGGCGTGGCTGCGGGGCGTGGGGGCGAAAGATAAATCTTCTTACAAACTAATTTCCTTCGTTCGGGGGATTTCGAGCGGCGGACGTGGCAGCCCGGGTTATGACATCGGCCCGTCGAAGCGTGCGGGAAAGGGTTTCATTCCTCGGGAAGGCTCCGCAAAGGGATTCGTTTGCGTTACCCCGTCGTTCGGGTCGACTCCGCCCGCCACTGGTTCGTGTGGTGGGCCTCTGATGTGTCCGGATGGGATTTGCGGCTGATCGCCAGGTGCGCGAATTCATGCAAAGCGCCCTCGAAGGACTCTCCGAGGTGGCCCCGAGTCCCGCCTCTCTGCGGCTGGTTGCGTGTCCGCCGGATCGGCGCCAGAGCTTCCGAACCGATTGCGAACTCGTCGAACTGCTTGCTTTCTTGGACAACGCAAACTTCTGTCCCTCGATGGCGGAGATTTGTCCATCTGGGCCGCGTCCGTCTGCTGCGGACATGTCAGTGATTCCCGCCGACACCCGGAGAAAAGGGAGGACTTCAGTTTCTATCGTGCGTGCTCTGTGTGCGAGGACACACCGACACGTACACACACGTACTCACTCACACACCCACGGGGGCTGTGTTGGAACAACATCCAAATGGACGCCAAGGCGATGTCGGGCGCTCCAGCGTTGGCACGGAAACGTTATTGATGAGCACCGTTTTCAACACCACCTCCTGCCCGTCCGACCGTCCGTCCGTCCGTCTGTCGAGGCTGTTGCAGTGTTTGTTGGTGTTGTTGTTGTTGTTGTTGGCGCTCTGGAAATTGATTAATAGGCGTTTAAGCCTCTGCGCGTGTGGGAGTGGGCGAGTGACTGAAAGACGGGACGTTGTTCAAAGTCAGAGATTACGTTGAGCGAAAACCAAACACGGCGGAGGACGGGAGAGGGAGAAAATGATGAGAGAGAGACAGCGAGGAGGAGGAGAGGGCAAAATATGAGTTTTTCGTGAGCGAGCGAGCCCTCGTCGCACGGACCACTGAACCTTAAACTTGCCACGGCGAGTGAGCGAAGCAGCTTCGAAATACGACCTTCCGTCAAGGTCCCTGGGGCTGGGACTCCATCGATATAGAGCGAGGGACAGTGTGCGAGGGAGAGGGGGAGATAGGGTTGACGAAGGAAGACAGCGAATAAACACGCCTCTTCGAACGTTCCAATTAATGCCAGGAAATGATTCAATTAAGGTCCGTAATCGAAAATTCACAATTTTCATTTTCGCCCGCCGCGACTCCGCCTCCTCCGCTCCTCGCGGCCGGGACGGCATGGGTGTGTGTGTGAGGTAAGTGAGTTGGAGCTATTGATTTTCCCGCACAGGAGCGGAGCGTTTTCGGGTTATCGTGGGCGACTGGGCGACCCCTCCAAGCCCATGGACGCTAACGAGACCCGCGAGTACCTTCTAAGCTCATGTGGAGTGGGGGGGGGGGGGGGGTCGGAGAGAAGGACGAGTAGGTCGTGGAAGAGGTTGTGGAAACCGCCGGGAGCGTCGATAACGTCGTTGACATCGTCGGTCGTTGTCGGTGCATCTTTTTTGGCGGAGTGACTGCCGAGGGAAAACTGACGATTGGATCCACGCTCGGTAGGTATGGCAAAATGCGGCAACAGTTGGGGAGGGAGAGGGGACGGGGGAGGGAGAGCAAACTAAGAGAGAGCACGGCAGATGAAAGTTTTAATTAAAGAGTGCACTCAAAGGAAGGTTTAAGTCCACAACGAGTCGCACCGTGGGCCTGCAGAGGAGACCCAGAGTTCACAGCAAGGCTCAGACGAGCGAGAGGCCACGATCCCCTCATCATGCGGGGAAGGTTTGTAAACTCAACCTCAACCTCTCCAGCCAATTGTGCTCATTGGACACGCCGCCGTCGGCCCGCGAGCCCAACAGCGCGGCGGCGGCATCACAAAGCGACGGAAATTGGCCTCTAATTTCAGTTAGCATAAACATTGACAATCGCAGACTCCTCGGCAGACTCCGCCAATTGCATGCCACGCCCCCTCCGCCGCACGGGCGAACGAGTTCCCTGCACAGAATTTGCCCGAGTTTGCAAATGTGCACGAGCTATCGCGCCTTTTGCTCGAATACCCACGCACCCACACTCATTCCCCTTTTGATATATAGGTTCTAGACATATGTGTGTGTGAGTGCACGGAGATAAGGAGCGGGACAAAACACGGAGCGTTTGGCAGCAAACACGAATAATACGTGACATTTTCAAACAGGATTATAAAAATTTCATTCACCCGCTCGTCCTCGTCCCCGACGCTGCGTCGGAATTCACTCTAATGGAATATGAAATGATTTTTGTGCCGAAAATACATTTGCATATTTTTATGTGTTTGACTTTGCATGCATAAGAGTCGCCGCCTATGTGCGTGTGAGTGAGTGAGTGTGAGTGAGCCGCGCGCAAAATGTTGGTACGTCGAGAGTGGTTCAGCACGGCGTATGAGTGACATTTTGCCGTTAGGCGAGGGTTTCGCGAAGTTCTTGCGAACATTTTCGAGTGGCCGCTTCGGCCGGGTAGCGCCGAAAACACTGGAGGGAATGTTAAACAAGTGTAGCTAATCTGCATGACAATAAACCGCCCAGAGCTCGGCACGAACATATCGAACGGCCCACCTGCCCCCGACCACGGCTCCAGCGAAGCGCCAGGACAACCCGAGTCCCGCCCTCTCGTCTCGACTCGCCTCGCCCAGCTCTCGCTCGCGGCCCTCCGCCTGCCCGGCTACTTAATATGCTGTAAATTGAATTTCCATTATGTCGTGATTACTTTTCGCATTCGCCGAAGCCGTAAAAATATTTCGACTTCATGGCGATTCCTGCCCGCTTCCTCGAGTGTGCGGGTGCTTGTGCAGGAGAGTCGAATGTGTGTGAGCGGGTGTTTGTGCTGAAGTGAGCGTCTCGTCAGTTGTGTCAACAACGTGGACTCGGGGGTGGGCCGCGTTGTGTGCACAGCATTTACAGTGCAAATGCCAGTCGTCCTCGTCCTCGCACTCGCACTCGACGTCGTCCTTCTCCGCGTCCCGCCGCCTATGCTCATCGCCCCACGGTCTCTGTCACTGAAGTTCCTCCGCTAGCCCATAAAGTCTGCGTCCTTTCGCACCTGTGTACTCAAGTGTGTGTGTGTACTGAAGTGAGCCAGCGCCGTTGCCTCCTCCACTCTCGCTGTCGGTCGCCGCCGTCATGTCGTTTGGCGGCCTCGTTGCGGCTGCTGCAGTGGCTGCCGTGCAGTCGCCCCGGGCCGCTCCTTCAGAGAGCGAGGACTGCATCTTTTATGGCGAATTGAGTGCGCACTTGTTATTGTCGCCACCGCCATCGTCGTCGACGTCCTTTCCCGTGCCCTTCCGCAGCCCTGCCATCGCCCCGGCAACGGCAACGACAACGATAACGACAACCACCAGCGGCAGCCGGAGGCCGGCGGCACACGGAGCAAGGCTCAAGAAAGGCTTCTGCATTTAAATTGAATTTCAAGCGAGTGCATCGTGCACATGTGTGTTTGCCTGGGTGTTGGTGCACGTCGCTGGCAGGCCAGTGATTTGCGACCAACAAGTGTTGCCACCGCCATAGCCGTCGCCATCGTCGTCGTCGTCGCCGTCTGTCCGTGGTTCGAGTGCGGTTTCGCTGCTCCCTTCGCAGCCTCGTGCATTACTCTTTATGGCCCATTTGAATGGGCCGAGATTGGATTTTATTAACGGCGAGGTGTCATGCGGGTTGCTGGGAGGCGCCCCTGGCTCGACGCAGATGGAAACCGAGACCCGATACAACGACATCGTACCCACCGATTGCTTCCGACGGCCGAAGCCATCTGTACATGCACTGGAAATTCATCGACAGAGTGCGGTTTCTGTGAAACGAGTCGAGAGCGAACCGAGTCGTGTCGACTCGACGACAGTCGATGAGTTTAGGGATAAAGGCACGGGTCCCAACCCACGATTCCGCCCACAGGCAATCGACAGCCTCCCCACACTCACCTCATTGCCAGTCGCTGTGGCTGTTGTTGGCAAAAGTCGTTGATTAATATATTCGCAGGCGCCGGGTGGGCTGCGCCAATTTTTCAAGCTGTTTTCTTTGAGTTTTTATTCGAATACAAAAACAATAATTGGTTGAGCTCGCGTCACTTCGCTTCCTCCTTACGCTTCCTAGACTATAATTATTGGTTTCCTCGCACGCACACATATTAAACACGTTAACGAACTCGAGGAGCCCGTCTGTAGGTGGAGTTGTAGGAGTTGGGGAAGGTATTGAGATGGACATCTTTCGATTTGGAACACTTTCTAGTCAAGAACTGTATATAACACATGTATATGTATGGTACATTTAGTTTCACAACAGTGATATTTATCTTATATTTCCTGTAGAATATATCATTGTATTTTTTTGGTTGGTTTTTTGTTTTTATAGAAAATCGTTCTCAATAAAAGTTCATACAACAGTTAATTTTTAAAAACACTCAACACTTATTTGGGTACAGTAATATGCTCTATAAATGTTATATATATCTTCGTACACACTACTGTTTCTTACTGTCGTAGTTGTTTATAAAACTCTTTTGTAAAGTTCAACATTTAATATATTATATTTATTCTGCTTTTGGTAATGGGGTTGGATTCAGTTAGTGGACTTTCTCCCTTCTTCTGAAGTTCAAAATGTTTTCTTGCAACGGCTGCTTCCTCCATAAACTCAATATTTGATGTGTATTTACAGAGTTTTTGTTTTCTTAAAATTATTATTGTAGAGTTTTCTGTTTGTTGCTGTGTTTGTTCTTCGCTACTGCTCTTGTTTTGGTGGAGAGAATGCAAAGTTGTCTGAAGTGATTCGAACAATTCCTGTATTGTGTGGATTCGATAAGTTCCCGGTGTTTGTCTCCTCCCCGCTCACGTCGTTTCATCGTTTCTCTCCTCTTCTTGGCCATTCTCAGTGCCAACTACGTCCGTGGCCTGGCTGAGGAACTTCGCATAATTTGGCGTGGAGTGAACTGCCTTGGGTTTGGTTAAAAAATGCTTCGCTTTTCACTAAATCGCCGGGCCCGCCTCCCCCATTCGTCCGTCTGTCCCTCAGTCCTGCTGTGGCCGCGTCCTTGATATGGTTTGGGTCTTGCCGTAGCGATCGTTACAGATGGACTTCGGTCGATCTGGGTCTGCTCGGAAGTCTGGTGTCTCGATCGAAGCATGATTTCACAGTCTTTTGTCGCATGGAGGCGATGAGGGGTCTGGGGGAGGATCGTCGGGCGCACTTTTGGCTGCTGAGAAGGGCGGGTTTTTCGGACACTGGGCTCTAGCAATTCGGTTGACGGACGACGCTGGCGAGGCTGCGGTTGTTCCTTCCTTCGCCTGCGGATGGCTGACGTTTTTTGCGCCTTCGTTGGGCCCCGGCTCGCGTTTCCGCCTTGCACGCGAGCAGGGCAACATGTCGCGTGCTGCACTGCGATATGTTGCTAAACATGCTGTTCACGGGAGGCGCAGAGGGGGCAGCAGAGAGAGAGAGATTCGGCCCGCTGCTGCAACCTGTGCGAGCCGCGATTAAGTACATAATTTGGTTCAACCATTCTCATTGGGGGTTTTAATCGTATTGTGATACCGCGAAATTCATCGATTACATTCATGAAACTCGAATTGGAACTATAGTTATGTGCAATTTGTCCTCTTTAATTGGGTTTGAAATTAATTAGTTTTTTGTTGTTGGGGGTTTAAGTAACGAGAGATTTTCACATCACAGCCAATTAGGTTTCCAATGAAGAAGTGAGCGTGGATGACATTGACGTTGACGTTGACGTTGACCTTGACATTGAGGTCGACCTTGACGTTGGAGTCGTCCTGTTGGGGCGGCTTTTGGAGAGCGGTTGCATGGGGACGTCGTGTTGCGTGGTTGCTGATGAGGATGTGGCTGTCGAAGTCGGTGTTGATGTTGATGTTGATGTTGATGTTGATGAAGGACCTGGCGCTGTCTGGCATAAACACTAACAACTCGTGGGCCTTTGTTATCCATCTGGGAAATTTCCTGGTCCCAGCTGGAGCTTATCTCACTTCGGTTCGCCCATCGTCTGGCCCACGACTATGATGATCACGATGAACACGGCCAGGAGGACCAGGATGCAGCAGATGGCGACGGCAACCATGGCGCTGTTACTCATAAAACCGGTGGGCGCGAGCGAAATTATAGGCCGAAAATGGTGGACGCCTCCTCGGAAGTGGCGGGACTGCTCGGCTCGGTTCGACTGGCTGGGCCGGCGGTGGTCGGTGGGCCTCAATCGACGCCCAAGTGGCTGGAGATGCCTCTGACGGAGTGCTCAACGAACACCCACAACAGCAGCGGACTCGGGAACAACGACGACGACTTTCCTTGAGTGCGGACCCGAGGACGCAGATGTAGACGAGGGCGTAGACAGCGGACGTGGAGTGGCGAAGCGCGTGAAGTCGGCGTCTCCGAGTCGAGAGGCGAGCAGAAGGTGGTAGTGGTGGTAGCAGGAGAGAGAGTAGTAGTGGTGGTAGTAGTCGTAGTGGACTAGAGAGCAGCGGCGCAGAGTAGCAGAAGAAGAGCGGACTGTGGCTGTGCTGACGTCATCAAAATGTCGCGCACTATTTTTAGTTCGAGTTACTTCCGGTGGGCGATTCGAACGCTGGCATTTTCCCGAGTTCAAAAACACGCACTGGCTTCCGAAGTTTTAATCACTTGTTGTATCAGTTTTAGTTTGATAAAATTTTTGGCATTATTTGGGGACCTTCTGTGAATGAGGGGTGATTTTTTTTATCTCATTAATATGTTCTTAGACGAACATGCGTCGACAGTGTTGATTGAGAGCCCCCAGGATCCAGAGAAAAAGACGAAAACTTGCTTTGCCCAGATCGAGATGACAGTTTCCGGCCAACTTTCCGAGCTCTGCGAGTGGCAGCGCGCAAAGGCGACGCCCCGGGTCACAGACACACGCTCAAACTCGACGAACACGGACATGCACACGCAGACTCCCACTCGCACTCACTCCCACTCCCACAAGTGATCACCGCCTCTCGGTGCCCTCCCGGCCGAGTCGCTGCCCGCCAGTGGCTGCGACCCACGACAAGCCGACAACGACCACGACACTCCACCCGGCCGCCGGGCGTCCACTGCGCAATCAAAGATTTGCAGCCGACCGATGCGAGTCCGAGCCACGTCGGCCGCAGGATTAAGTGAGCTGACAATTACTCAGGCCCAAGATTTACGACGCTCGTCCTGTGCCCGATGGAAGTCATCGTGGTCTCGTCGCCCACACCACCGCCCCCTGCTCCCTTTGTCATTGCCTAGTTCGCTTCTGTCGCAGAATGGTGAGTGTGAATGTGTGCGCATGTGCGTATGAGTGCGTGGAGTTCACACAGGCTCACATTGAAAACCCCCGGCCGGAGGCGACTGAAGTCACCGGAATTATGACATTGTCCATCATAGTAAATAAATGCATGAATCTGCATATTTATGGAGCTTATCGCCCTCACACTAGCTGTCGCACACACACATGCGCCCACCGGACGCACACATGCAGCACTTTGTGGCCGTTTCGGGTGTTTATGGAGCTTCGTTTGTCTCGAAATAATTGGATTTTGCGGGCTTGCGGAAATGTTAGCTGGGCTTGCGGCGACTTCGGCCTGGCACTCGGGTCGCCTCGGGCCTGGGAAAGGCGGCGGCTTTAAAGCCGATGTCTCTGTTAATGGCGTTATCATTAGCAACGTATCCCGAGTCGGTGTCGGAGCCGGAGACAGATGCGAATAATTACTCATCGATGCTGTTCGTTCCAGCCAATTGCACTCGCCCCAATCGCCATCAGGGTCGGAGAGGGACGATGGATGGACGGATGGATGATTCCGGTCGATCGGAATTTCGAGAATTGCCTTTGACGGCGAGCTGGGGAGGGACGTGGGGGCGAAGAGGAAGAAGGACGATGATGCCATCGGAATATTCTAGAGACTTCCGGGAACCTGGCGCTTCGGACACGTTAACAACATCAGCTCGAACTAATGACCACGAGTGGGATTCCTAGAAACGCACACACACACACACACTCCCACCCTCGGTGCAGTTCCTCGGAGCTCGAGAGCATCGATGGCGTTTCAACTGCGGAGCTTGCCTTGCTCCGATCTCAATTAAAATCGTTAATGGCGCTCGCCGCGAGAAGGAGGGGAGGGTGGAGGTTGTGGTGGAAGCACGACCCACCAGCGGGCGGGGTGGTGCAGTGGGGCGTGGCGCGGGCTAGCGTCGTCAGTTGTCACCCTAGGGCGCACCGAAGGGCGGTTTTTCTGCCCGTCGGCTGTGGCGGTTCTACATTGATATGTTTATTCATTATTGTTATTGTTATTTCGGCCGAGCGTTTGTTTTCGCTGCCCTCGAAAAAACAGCAGTTGCTTATTTACGGAATTGCTTGCGATTGTTTTTAGGTTTCGGCGCGCGCAAGCGACATCGAGGCAGTTTTTGTCGCACGCGTCCACTTCATTAGCAGCAGGCAGATGAAGTCGGAAACAGCTGTGCGATTTCAGCTTTTGTTTTTGCCGGCAGCCCGGTGGGCGGTGGAGGTCGGTCGACCAACCCAAACCGACCCTGCTGCCTCGGTCAGAGCCGACTCAACGACTTCTCGCAGTCGTGACTCCCGATGAGGCGCCGGGGCGCACGCAACGCCCCGGCTGCGTGTGCGAGCCAAAGTTGACAAATTAATTGCCGGCCCCGCCAAGCCGCCACCCTTCCCTTCGCCACAGCCGCAGACACCCTCCTACAACAACGAACACATCCCACCCTCCATAAGCGTTATTTATAGACTTTATTTTTGGGGAGCAAACAAAAGAAACAGAAACAGAAACAGGAAGATCCACAACAACTGCGCCGACGACCCTCGCCGCCGCGCTCTGGGATTCTGGGACCCTGGTCGCGGGTCGCCGGTCGCCAGGTATCAGGGTACCAGGGCCTGTCATTACTGCGGTGGGCGGGTGGAGGATGAGGCCGAGGGCGCGAAACGCGGCTCAACTCATTGGAACGATTTAATTATTTGAAGCACGCGAAACCAGGCCATTCGGGCACTCGCGGACTCGAAGGCGCTGTGGCCGGAGTCGCGCCCGCTCGCAGCGTGGCGGTCGTTTCCGGTCGCGGGGGGCGGCCGCGCATCCGGCGTGTAACAAGGACGGCGGCAGAAGCCACAACAGGAACGACAACAACAACAGCAAGAACAACTGCCACGGAGAAACGTCGCTAATGACTTGCATAAATAAGAAACACACGCTCTTTTCCTCCCACTCGGCTGTGGTTGTTGTTGTTGTCCCGGTGAGGGGCGGCAATCAATTAATATTAATGAAAATTGCGTTAGCCTACAATAAAACCCGAGTCCGAATGTGGTCCGTTGTTGTCGTTGTTGTTGTTGTTGTTGCCGTGCTTAGTGTGTGCCGAATTAAATTTTTAATTTTCGTCCGGCCGAAATTTTCACCAAAATGAGTTTCAGCGACGCCTCCGTCGGCACCTTCAGGGCGTCGAAGGCGAGCAGTTGTGGAGCAGAGGCAGGGGACAAGGAGGAGGGCGGCGGTGGGCGGAAGAAGAGAGGGGAGGATGACGTAAGCGGAGGGCAGCGGCTTCGATTGACGAGCGCGAATTCTCCGGTTGCAGAGGTCGATTTATAACGATGGCGCGGTCGCGGGCCGGGCACCAACGCGCGCCATCGATCATGGTGCCGGGCGGGCCTCGTGAAAAATGCGCGGCGCCGCGGGCGGAGCGCGAGTTCGGTTGTTTGTAAACACAGGGAAATAAAAGCGCACTCCAACAACACAAGGCGGAACACTTGAGGAATTTTAAGTGAGTTTACGCCGTGACGGAGCCGAAGAGCGAGCGGCGCGGCAACGGCAGCAATAGTCTGAAGAACATGCGGGAATCGGGATCGCGTTCACGGTAATTTATGAAAAATTCCCGCGAAAGCCGTGCAATTAAATCGCCGTGAACGGCGTGGAAACGGCCGTAACTCCCCATAAAACAGATATTCGCGTTTGCCGTAGGTTGCGATTAAGGTGCCGCTGAAATGTGGCAAGTGCCGAGAAATGAGAAATGGAAAATGGAAAATGTAAATTTCAATTTCAATAAATAATCACTCGAAGTGCGAGCGCAATCAATGGCCCGGGGTTGATATTCGGGGATTTGGACTTTATTGTTTATGCGCGAGGCGAGCGGAACACGCATAAAGTGCGCGGAGATAAATTGATGTGAATGCTTTTTGATGGCCGTCCATAACTTGTGGAAAAATATAACAAATCCGAGATAAAAGCAAACAAATTCACAGCATCAACAGCAGTAATGGCAATAACAAAGCAGAAGAAAACGATAACAATGTCGAAATCAAAATTGAAATTAAAATCACGAGGGGCGATGATTGCGATCAGCAACGCAGGGTTTCTCGGAACCGGGGCCCGGGGCGTATGAGTGATGGCCGACGGCCACATCACGTCTGACCTGACGATGATGGGCGCGGACGTGGGCGTGAACGAGGACTAATCGAGTTCTGAGGTCGCTGTAGTGGAAACGACCGGAAGGGCGGCGGCTCCTGGGGTGGGGTCGGGCGAAGTCAAGCGGATGCTGGCCGCGGTGGGGGCTGCGTGCAACCTGTCCGTCAAACACCGTAGCAGCGCAGGAGCTCGGGGCAATGGGAGGGGTGGGACAGGCAGGCGGACGCACACACCGGTTAATTGGAAATGCAAGGGTGCAAATCCGAAACCAAATTCAACTCCTGAATACCAAGTGTGGGCGCCATGACTGCAGTAGATTCCGAATTACACTTGGTGGCGACACGAGCCTAATAGTTGCAACCTGCCACAGCGACACATACGAGACTCCGGACTCCCCTCAACTCCCTTCGATTCAACTCACTTCAATTCGATTTGCGGCCACCTGGACTTTAATTGGTCGTTGCAAGCACGAGGTCTCGTCGCTGCCAGGGCTCTGAGTTCACCCTTTGATGTAGAAGTAATTAACAGGCGAAGGGAAAGTGACAGGCAGGACGAGTTTCATTGTCCTCGGTTTGGTCGCTCGAAGAGAATCGAAGCTCCTTCCTTTGGCGTGAAGAACCCCGGCAGGAAGTTGTGGCACACTAACGAAACTTCGACACGTTCTTCTGCTACGGAAACAACCCCTAACGAAGGCAATTGGTAACGTATGGAGCTCCCCAACAACCCATTTGCCCAAACAGTCTCATTGCCCTGCATTAAACTCATACTCGGACTCAGATACCCGTAAGAAGGAAACTTTATTTCCGAATTAAAGTTTTATCTGGCGACTGCGGCCGGGACAGGGGGCGGGAGGCAGCTGAGGGGCGCCGTGTGTGATTTCGTTCCTGCCAGTTACACTTCACGGCTGTCGGCCACGACGCCGTCTCCGCTCTGGCTGCTGCGCGAAAGCGAGCGCTCCACCCAGGACGAGCTTCTGGCCGTGATAGTTGGGCCTAGAGAGCGAAAATTGAGGAGGTGGAGACGCCCTGGGTCGCGAGGCCGGCAAGAGGAAAGCAAAGCAGCCCGCCTGTGAAGATGAAGAGCACGCTGCTGATGTCACTGATGACTCATGCCCCACCACTCGCACTCCCACACGCTCACGCACTAAACGCACAAAACACACTCGTACACACATACCCACGCACACTAGCGTATCGTACGGGAAGCCAAGAGTTTTTCATCAGGCGGAGGCGGGTGGGGACGGAGGAAGGCGAAGGAAAGGAAGACCACAAGAGATTCTTAGTGGGTGCGGACGGGGTTCGCCAGGACAGGAGGCGGAGGCGTTTTAAGGAAATGCCAACGTTTAAATTCAATTCTTGGCTAGGCTGACGCACACACGATGACGATGTGGATGTGGATGGCGATGACGATGTCGATGTCAACGATAAAAACGACGCTGGAGACGACGTTGGAGGCGGCCACTCGGAGAATGTTGATGAGATCGCATTTTTCTGGGAGTTCTTTCCGTCATTGTTGTTTTAGTTGCTTCTGTCGGGAACATCATCCGGCGGGTGTGCTGCGAAGAAGCCAAACGTGACCAAGGGCATTTCCATAATGGCGCCATAACGAGGGGCGTACGGGGAATTCCCACAGATGGCTTCCGCGGACGCCGATCGGGCTGCGGTGCAGTGGAGCAGGGCGGCCAACTGCGCCGAATTGATCTGGTTGTAAAGTTTTACGATGGACCTGGATTTGGCGACAGAGCCGGGAGCTGCTCGGAGAACGAGCTCGCCCTGAGCTTGGGGCGTGTGGGCGAAAATTTATTCCGAAGATAGTGGGCCGTATTCGGAATTCAATTGCCAGTGAACGCGATCGTCTCATTCCACCTGACTCGCACATATACCCAGGGAATCTTGGGTCCCTGCACACGACACTCTGCAGGAGGAGGGTTTTAATTTGATTGAAATGACGCCGACCTTGTGGTTCAAACCCCAAACAATAGCAACGCGGCCGCGACAACACCTGCAGCAACACCAGGCGAAACACGACGCCTCCTTGAACGGCTGACGAGGAGATAATTTGAGGAATCCTGAAAGCGATCCGACAACAAAAGCGTAATAACCGCCAGATCACTTTCGCCCTGACCTTGAGCACCTGCTGCGTGCGGGCCTCGGCAGCAGCCGCCTACAACTGCAAATACAGCCGCCAGCTGCCTCGCCGACGGCCGGCGACAGCCCGTAGCGATGTCAGAAGTCAAAAATCCATTAAAATAATTGCTCTTGGTTAGTTCTTGCTGCAACAACCACAACAGCTATGACAGCGGTTAAAATGTCGCTTAAATAAATTTTACACTTCCACGTGACTTGCGACTTGGTCTCGGCCGCGCTTTAGGTGCATTGTTGTTGCTGCTGAAGATGTGGCCACGTGGAATGTGAAAGTCATGTGGGCGACGAGCAGGATCCGCAGGAATCTGAGCCAGGAGGCATCCGTCCGCTCGGTGTCGTGCGTCACGCCGCGAACCATGGTCAAGTCGGAAGGGCGGAGAAGGAAGAAGGGAACGGAAGGAAGGAAGGAAGGAAATGCGCTTGACTGTCGAGTGTATTTTAATGTGAACCGCGTGGGTTTCGGGCGTAAAAGGCATCCGCGTCCGCATGACGAAAGCCGTTCATGCACCATCGCATTCGAGGCATTGCCTGCATTGTTCGCGTCCGCTCCGCGCGTTCATCCCGGAATTACAAAAATAGAACGCAATACAAAATGCAATTTAGATTTGCAGCGACGGCAACAATGAACAGCGAAATAATTGCGTCTGTCTTACGTGGAGATCGCATTCGATCGGTTTCTAATGAATTTTCAATTACATTCGCCATGCACCCTTGGGCATCGCTGGGTGATTTGGCAATCGGACCACATGCCGTGCCGGCGCGATTCTCATTGACCCCGAATCGACCAATGCCATCGCAAACTCTTGAGTATTTCTGATGTTTCTTGGGTAGTGAGAGATAAAGGCCAACCCCAAGGTGCGCAACATCAAAAATGCATCATTTCTTTAGTGTGGAGTCGCCTCGGCGGTCTACGGACTGACTGGGGCGCGTTCAAGGTAGAAACAACAACCAACAACAACCCTAGGCGGAGTGCACCGAATCGCCGAAGCTCAGTGGGAGCGAAGCTAAATAAACATGAGCGGGCGGAATTTCACTTGTGATTGAAATTGAAATGTGGCAATGAAAACACCGATCTCGTCAACATCCAATCTGCACTGTCGTTGTCGGGAATGCAGACTGAGATGCATCGCCTCCAGCCACAGCCCGGCCCGGCCCGGTTGATGACGAATCAATAGCATTTCGAAGAAATGGGAATAAACAAGACAGATCTCACGATCCCAATTGAATGAGAGCCGAGGCGCCACATGTTGTTTTTGTTATTATTGCTTATGTTATTTATTGCTGTTGCTGGAGCAGTACGTGTCCAAGAACTATTTTCGAAGCGATTACTCATTAAAGCAGGCATTTTGTAAATAAACAGCGGCGATCAACAGGCCCCAATATGCAATTAAAGGAAGCACATGGTTGTTGCCACAATTGCCCCGAAGGCTCTCCTCGTAAACAACAGTTTTATGGTCGTTGCCATACACTTATTGTGAGAGTTCAGCCAATGGTTGTTGCTCCAGGGTTCCAAACGGATCGTTTGGCAATTAGAAAACATAGCTATCAAGCCACGTGAACTTCAGACGAAGAGATTTTGGTGGTTAATGTTGAATATTTCATGCTCCAGGGCATCCCCAGATGCAGGATACAGAATTAATGAGCAGACCACCACGGCGTATGAGCAACTTTGATTTGATTAGAACAGCCGTCGCAAGCTTGTGAAGTTTGGCTGCGGAAGATCCCAACTTCAGTGGTTATTAAATGAGCATCTGAGCAGCTCGAGTTCCAAGTCAAAGCTCCAGGAGCCGAGATGCCAAAAGTTTCTCCGTACAACTGGTGTCAATGTCTCTAATTTGCGGTGCTTGGAATCGGAATCAACGAGCGGGGGCGGAGGGAAGGGGGCGAAGAGGAGGAAGGAAGACAGGAAGGGAGAGATTGAGATCCCCGATTTGGGTTCCTTTGTGGCGAAAACTTTCCACAGAAGGCATAATTAATGACGGACTTCGAGTTCTGAACAAGTTCTTCATCTCCGGCGACTCTAAACGTTTTCTGCTCTCAAAAGCCGAAGTAGAATAGGAACAAAAAATCGTAAACGCTGCGTTTAGAGGATTGAGGATACGTAATTTCCGTGAGAAAAAGCGGAAAACGAAACCGCAGCGTTTCAGGGGCTCGGGACCGGGCGGAAGGAGGGGGAAAGGTGAGCCTTTCCGGCCGGGTTGCGGTGGTCGTTGTTGCCGCAGGAAACTTTCCGCCGCCAAGCCCCGCCCGGCCAGAACAAGGGCCAGGACCGAAGCCGCGGCCGACTCTCGGGTTTCGCAAACTTTGGTGGCTTTCGAAGCGAAATTAAACCGAAGGGGTCGCTGAGGCTGTGGTTGTATTTTTTCCGACTGCGCGCTTCCGAAGGGCACGTGCTCATTATTTTCGACATATCGCAATTATTTATTGTTGGTTGGCCCAGTTGGTGATGTGGCCGGGCCGAAGTGGACTTCGTTAGAGCCAACTTTCAATTGGCCATACTGCGAAAATGCGAGTCGAAATTCTCGGCACCTGTCGGAAGCGAGCGAAATTAGAAAAGTTTCTCCGGACAAGAGGTGACTGAATGCTCGAAACAATGAGAAACCGTTTGAGAGACCGAGCGGATCCTGTCCCAGCACCGCCCCCGGTGATCTCTTCCTCCCTCTTTCGCCTCCTCCTTCTGGCCCCCTTCGACCCCATCTGCGCGCTCGTCCCTAAACACCGTCATTAGCGTCAACTCCAGTTCATCATAAATTTCTGCCACAGCATCAGCCCCAGCCCCAGCCCCAGCAGCAACAACAACAGCAATGGCTATAGCGATAAATACACAAACCGTCAAAGTTCGCGCTGCTGTTTAAAATTTTCTACACGTACTAAATTGTATTTCCCGCTGTGAGTGGAGGACGGGCGGGTCCCGAGTGGGGCATGTGAAAATGGGTAAAAATTCGAGGCATTCGCATTCGCGAGGAGCCTTCGACGGGCCAATGCGAACGGTATTTAAGCCGCCACACGTGCTCGTTGGCCGGTGAAAGGACCTTCAGCAACACGAACAGACTCCCCCCATTGCCGTGGCTCCGAGCGGGCACGCACACAGCGGGAGGCGCGTTTCATCTGGGGCCCTTCGCTTATTTAAACGAACAATAAAATTCATCCTTCGCCTTAGTTTTGCTAACCTTCGCCTCTCATCCCTGGCCCAGCGCCCCGATCGACCTCCTTCTCGGCTTGTGTTTCACCTGACCTTAGAAAGCATCGCCCGCCCGCCGCCAACAGCAACAACGCTACAGGCGGCCCATTTCGTGCACTCCCTCCTGTCGTGCCAGCAGCCACAGCGGCCTTGCCCCGCCCGCGAGCAGATGGGCGGCGGGGCTGGTCCTGAGTGCATTTTATTTCAATTTGTCTCCGGCTCAGCGCCGCAGAAATTTAAGTGAGTTCTGGCCCCACACATTCGCACTCCGCCCGAAGACGAGCGGAAAGAGAGATAGAGACAAGTGACTCTGTCCGTCTGTCTGTCCGGCCAGCGCCTCGCGTGGCTGTGTGTGTTGGCACGGTGTGCGTCCGTGTGAGCTAATGTGAAGACGTCGTGCGCTCGACTGGAACCATCAGCTGTGCGCTGAGGTCGACGGGAAACAGGTAAAACAGAGCTCAATAATTGAGAAGATTGGGGCAAGATTTAATTTTTCGAGGATTACGGAATTGAGTTTTTCGGAGTCCAATTAGATATCGCGAGGAGACCACAGGTTGCAGCCACAACCACGAAGGTCGAGACTTATTCGAAATTACTACTTTGGCAGATCTTCGGTTCCATCCCGAAGAGCCCTTCGTATTAGTGGAAGTTGGGGGCTTTCATGTGTAATATTCCCTTCCGGATAGCACGAGTTATTAAAGTAATAAAAAACAAACTTCGTCCACCATCGCACTCCGTCTCATTATTACGCCCTTGCAATATAAATCTTTGCTGGCACTTCTCGTCGGCTTAAGGAAATATCGAAATAAAAGCCACAGCAGGCGAATCTATGCTGACTTCCCGCAAAAGTTTATCCCCTATTTTATTACAAGGGACGTAACTCTCCATACACACATTTCTCTATCCGCCGAGGGCATGGCGAATTTTGCATGTGTGCGGATGCCGCGAGGATATGAGATCGAAATCCCAACTGCACAAATTACATGCACAGTGTTTATGCGACTGGTCGAAATCTGTCCGGCCCACGAGCATAGCATTGAGCTATTGAAATGGATGTGAAATGTCAAATGAATCGGAGTGCCACAAATCTAGTCAGGGCGACAGCGAGAAGGACTGAAAGGACTTTCGACTACCGTCACATTTGAATATGAGCATAGCTCAGAGCCAAAAGGTATTTGTATGCTCATTGTGAAGAACCGTCGAAAAAATTATGCAAATGTCGGACAAATCGGCCAGGCACATATTTACTCATATTCTTACCGAACGACATTCTTTGACCTTTGTAAATCCACGACGGTACATATTGTGTACCATAACATTTTAGCAGTAAATAATAAATACGTTCTTATTTACAGCATATTCAATTATTACAGTAAATAATATATTTAGGTTGATCCATCGACTGTTGAAAAGTAAGCCCTTTCGATTTAATTGCAGTTTGACTCGAGTGCGAATCGTGGATTATGTTCGAAGTGGCTGGGATGATCGTCAAATTACAGGTAATGAAACGATGAAACGACCCGTCGATGGCGCCCAGGATCTCACAAAGCATGAGCATGAGTTCCCATCAAGTGGCGTGAAGTCGATAAGTCTGAGCAACGAACTTAAATCTGAGTACATAACTTCGGCTGACTTTGAAGTCGACCCTATCGACGACCTCTGGGGTTCAAGGTGGCGACAACTGGCAGCTGTCGACTGTTGTCAATAGCCAGAGTCTGGGGAGAGCCAGAGCCAGTTTCAACTGCATGGCTCTTACCAAAGAATGGCGCAAAAAGGCGCAAAGAGAGGAGGAGAATCGACCGAAGTACTGCACGTTATTCCTCGATTTAGTGACATCATGCTGACGGCCTGCTCGCAGGAAGAATACGAATAGGTCAAATGAAAGGAACTTCGTGAGTAACAAGGCACGATAATGGTCTCCCCTTTATGCTCGAGCTGAAGTGTTTCGTTTTGATGTCGGGCAGAGACCGACAGAGAGTCGGGAGTGTAAAAGTGGGCTTATATCGGATTATAGTGGATTATATGAGGATTGCTATTGGGCCCAGGAAGCAAAACGGTTGGGAAACGTTTGTTGTTAGTCACACGCCCAGAACAGAGAAACAAATGATGTTCTTGCAATTAGATCGGAAAATCGAAATCACTCGAGAGATCGATCCTGAGCGCCCCAGAGATGATGCAATACAGTATCATGTTGTGTTGTTCCTGCGAATGTTTATAATGTATTATTCATCGGAATGCCATTGATAACCCAATTACCACGAGCCTTGATTGGACATTGATTTCAGCGTCGACCCCCACCATCGGAGCTCTCAATCAACACAGGTTTCGACGTCTTAAAATGTCTAAAAACATACGCAAGAAGCTCCTTATATTAGGACGACGATGACAAGGAAAGTTCCAAAGCGATTACTTTCCCGATTTACACGATTTGCGTTCGGCGGCAAAACAAGCGAAGACGTAAACGAAGACGTAGACGTAGACAAGACAAAGAACTTGAGAGACGACGAAGCGAACACAAGAAAATCGCAAAAAAAGGGATAAGAGCAGAAGAAGCGCGACGACGGCTGGCGGCGAGTGACGGCGGAGGCACGCGCACGTTTCCGAGATCTTCGGCGAAACGAAGCGAAACTAAGCGAAGCGACTGATAACTGCGAAACACAAACTGACTGCTGGCGGTTGGCGGCGGGCGACTGGCGGCAACACCTGCGGATGCTGTGGGTGCGCGGCGTGTTCTCGAGAGAACCGAACGTTGCTCGTGTTCAGAGTGCGAAACTGCTGTTCTCGGCCGACACGAATCGACTGAACCGACCGAAGCGGCCGAGCCGAACTGCTGGCGTCGACGGCAGCAACTTTTCCGGCCTTCCAGGCGCCGACAGAGACCGAAGAGAGCGAGAGAGAGTTTGGAAAATTCATTCGTTCACCACGGAAAGCTCTCGGTGTGCGCGCCATTCGCCCTGGAACGCAGTCCGAGAGCGGGTGGGCTCAGGTCGTTCTCTCAGGACCCGCGCCCTCCACCCCCGGCAGTCGGCTTCAGCTCTCGGCTGTTCCGAAAGCTCTCGGCTCTCTGGTCGGCAGGACAAGAAGGCGACATTCATCGGACCGACTGGCCGGCGAGCAGTAGTAGCCAGGAGTCGCTAACAACGCCGCGGCCCCGAGCCGAACCATCAAGGCGTAATCTGCGGAGTGTTCTGGAGAGGCTTCTTTTCCAAAGCTCGACGTTCTTCCAATACTCCTCGTCCTCGTCCTCGTCCTCATCGTCTTCATCTTCGACTTCTTGGACTTCCCCATTGTTCGCAAACTAATTTCGCGAGAAAGCGAATGAAAATGGATTTATGAATTGTTGTTACCGACGTCGTTGTCGTTGTTGTCGTTGCCGCCATTAACGTTGCCTTTATTGTGTCGCCGAGTGGCCCGGTGTTGGTTTGGTGTTGGTTTCCCCCGAATTGCCGTTGTTTCGGTGCGAACCCGCCGCCCGATGCCTTCCTGGGGCTCCCCAGTTGATCCCTAATTTCTTCATCACTTCACTGACGGGGATGGATGGATTTCGAGGATTGATTTCGCCCGAATCGATAAACGTAGCCGCTCCCGGGCGGGACCCCGACCCCCGGATCCCGGACGGCACCTGAGCCTTCCGTCGTGCCGGGTTCTGTTTGCCGGCCGACTTTCGCTTCGACTTTCGATTTTCGCACACATATGTACACTCGTATATATGTACGAGCAGTAGGCGCCACGCAAACGGCGAGATTGCTAAATGCCTTCCCCAGATTTCTTTCCTTCCCAATTTCGTTCTCTTCCGAGGGCAGGTCCTTTGCGAGACAATCGCTTGTTGTTGGTGGCTGGTTGGAGCGGCTCCGGTGTCACCGCTGCCTGCGATGATAACAACGATTGCGGCGATTTGTAATTGGAGCCGCGGCGGGAGCCGAAGGACATTCTAATGCGGCCGATAAATATTGACGGTCGAGGACGGTGGACTGGGAGGGGGTGGGGGACAGGGCGGAAGAGCGCGAGCTTTGTTTCGACGAGGGCCGCGAGGCAAGGACTGATTTAATTCAGTGACTTTTGATCGAATCCCTTTTGAAGGGCCTTTCATCGGGAGGCGATCTGCGTGCAATATGGAAATGGGGTCGACGCGAATACAGGGTGCCTCCCAGGCCTGGTGGGATGTTCGGAATAGGTGATTCAGTTCCCGTGTCCTCCTCCAATCGATCATGCATTGAGCGCTACACGCGTTTCTCCCATATCCGATGTTTGTTCGTCTGAATTAATCTGTCCAACTACATTACATCAAGTCGTTTTCGCGAACTTGTTCCTCCTCCAGCACGACTGCAATCTCGACTGGTTGGCGAATTGGCGGTGCCTAAGGAGGAGGGATTCCCGAGGCCCCAATGAAACAATCATCAGGGGCTTAAATATTTAATAACAATCGTGGACAATCGCCATCCACTGCCCTCCGCGCAGCTGAAAGTGGGATACAGAGAAAGTCTGTACGATGGCCAGTCGATTGTCTCGGGTCGACGGTGGACGGCGCCCGAACAACAACTGTGTAAGAGAAGCGGCAGAGGGGAACGAGAAAGGGCGATTAAACACAAAGAGAGGGACCAAAGGGCGGAGAATCCACCAGGAGTCGGCCGAACCGGCTGGATTGCAACATGGAGTCGGGTCGGCTGTAATTCACAGAGCCAACAGGGGCAAGTGATGCACTCTAAGGACGCCGGGTTGGGCGGCGGGTGGCAGGGTCGTGGGGCGTGGAGCGTGGGCGGTGCACGTTATGGTCCAAAAATCCTCTGCGAAGTCGTGAATGAATGCGAGCAGCCCGCCGAGCTTCCTTCGTGCGCGGTTGGCCGATGTGCTCGATGTTGTTGCCCCGCACCACACACACACACACGCACACACACACATAATCCGCACACAGTCGCCTTATCACAGGGCAGAAGAGTCGGCTCCGGCCGCCCCTCGCGAGTTCACTCGGTGGAAGTGCAGGAGCCGACGCCGATGGAAAGCTCTCTGCGAGGCGACTGGAAGCCCCGAAGCCTGCTCCAGCATCCAGTGCGAGTGATAAGAGTGAACTTCCTCGCAACCACCCCTTCAGTCCCGGCCCCGGCTCTGCCTCTGGGTGGCGAACGTTGGACTGGGTGCTGCTCGGGTCGGATGTCCTGAGGGTGCTCGCAGAAGGAGGAGACGAAGATCCGCGGCCTCCTGCGCGACGCGATTGTTGTCGCTTCTGTTTACTGCAGTCTGAGCAGCATTTAAAACGGTTTTAAATCGCAGGACCTCGCTCCCTGACCGCCCACGCCCACGCCCACGCCGAGGCCGACGCCCAGCCACGCCCCCTTCAGCTGCCAGGCGGAGACGCCTCCATCGCGCTGGAGCTTTGTTTGTGTTTGCGAACTTCTGTTGTCTTTATGCAACATTAACCCATAAAATACAACAACAACGACACAGTCAACGACAACGACAACGACAGCCATTCGAAGAAGATGTACAACAATAAGAGGCAATAGGAGAGCAAACGAAGTAGCCCGGAGATATTTGCGCAGATACGGAAGGCAGCGACGGAGACAGGGACGATGACGGAGGAGGGAGGATGGAGGACGGAGGAGGGAGGATGGAGGATGGGAAGTGGAATAACAAAGAACTCAAATTTCATCCTGATTATTTGCGACTTCTTCGCGCACGAGGGGCTTCCGCGAGCCGAAATTAAAGACCCATAAACCGGCCCTCGAGTTTTCATGCCGCATAAAAGGGGCTCCGGCGAATCGCCGAATCAATGGAGCACTCGACAACATTCGCAGCATCCCCAGAAGACGCGGGCGCGGCGAAAACGACCCGGTCAAGGGGTTGCCGCCGAACACTTTCAGCGACGACGGTCGACGGTTGAGGCCCGCAAGTCGGTGACAATCACATCGCTAGCATTCGGCACTCAGAGCTGAGCGAGACAAAAGAATTCACCAGACGACCCCGGGGCTATTCGGAGACGTCCTCGCCCTCCGCTATCGAGAGGTTGCCGGCACCCCAGCAAAATCGGTTCGGCTGGAATCCGAGCGGAGTCCGCATTGATTACGGCCTCGCCGCAGGCTGGCTGGTTCCTAATTCAATTAGGCAGCCCGCTGTAGGCCCTTGGCACAGCATCGACGTAGTTAAATTCAAATCTCTTTTGCATTAGCAAGAGGCTCCAGCCGCCGCCGGGATCGACGGACGGGAACAATGGAGGAGTCCCGGCAAGGACGGGCAGCGGAAGCGGAAGAGTCGGTCCTAATCACGTTAATAGAATCAAAGGTTTATAACAAAACCCTTCGCCGGCACAGGCGGCGCGGCCGGGCTCTCGGCCGGGGGTGTGTGTGTGTGTGGGCGTGTGTGAGCTCTGATGGGCCTGCGTATTCATGACTCGAAATCGTGGTAATTCGATTCTGGCTCACGGCGCCTGCTTAGCGCCGAAAAGCATGCGGCACGGCAACAACAAAAGCTCATTGTTTTCGGAACTGGGGTGGTGGGAGCGGGGGACTGGAGGGCCAAGCGTAGTCAAGCGAAAATAAATCGGCCACAGGGCAGGGAGGCGACGCCTCATGCATGCAGAGACAAAGACTGGCTTCGTTCGGCGGTCGTTTGTTGGGCGCAAGCTGGGTTCGAAAACGGCTGTGCCTCGAACAATGCTGAAAGAACAACAACAGCAACACCAATACCAGGACAACAATGGATGAAGCGAGACAGCGGACACTCTGCACTTGTTAACGTTTTTCGGCCTGCGTCAGCCCCTGGCCCTTGAGCGACCCGCGACCCCGAGAGCGGCGGCGTGCTTTTATTTCTTCTGACAGCGACATCCAAATTAATTGGCAACTTCCTCGCTGACGCCCCCGCCCGGGGCGCACGCTGCAACCAACAACGCCGTCCACAAAATGTCGCTCCAAATATTAAACTTGCATTATGAAATTCTGTGTTCGAGGCGGAAACTTATTTATTGCCTTTTAGCCAGCCACCAGCCAACCTCACCTCGGAGCGACTTTTCGAGCGCCGGACCGCCGCGTAATGGCCAAAGTTTGCGGAGGAGGGAAATTGAATTCCCCCCACTGCTGCTGCGGATATTTCATTAAAATCGGAGGCGCAGACATCGGCGCGCCGACCGCCCGGCTCGTCTGCCGGCCGATCGACCACCGGACGGACGCGGGCGGAAGGGGCCAGGAAGGGCGGCCAATGAGCTCTAATGGACGGACGTTGGTGTTCGATGACTGCGCTGGCTGGCCTTGGTGATGGCGGGAAGCTCGAGCGCCATCGGACTCCGAACTGGAAGGCGGACGTTCTGCGGAGCGTGAAAGGGATGCGTGTTGGGCAGGCAGGGCATCTCTTGCAATGGCCCATCGTTAGGCAA